>JAODAL010034269.1:0-44475 GCA_025379985.1 Phyllomedusa bahiana
ATGACTGCTTTGCCCACTCCAAGTACCATCTTCTTGGCATTTGCGTGAGTATGAACCCACTAGCTTGTATCCCTTATTGCAGGTGAATGTAACTTCAGAGTTGTTCAAGTAGCTAGTTCCTTCCTTCTTCCCATTCTTCGGGGGCTCTAACCAGCCACAAGAGATCACTGACACAAATGAAACATAAAATTAATTAGTAACGTCAAGCATTGATAAACATAAATTAAAACCTCTTTTTCTGGACTAGTTTTCTGTAATGAATTTTTCAGTTGCACCATTTACTATTTATATCGACCACCTTCTTTGTGGAGGTCACCTCTTCTATAAGACCATTTTACAATCTAGTTTTGGTGGGTGGTTATTTTGAAAAGGTTTCACAGTATCCTTAAAAAGAGATAGACAGTTTATGATTCTTTTCTGTTTTAAACCTGAAGGTTTCATCATACGCTATTCCTAATGTGGAGTAATATGCACTCAGTAACTGGAATTGCAATATACATAGCTTACTACTTGTTTAACATGTGACTTGTCATCATGACCTATCAAACAGGAGCATTGCTAGACCATTTTATCTGGGGCTTGTGTCCCAGAAAACAAAGCTGAAGCCCCAAACCAGGAGCAAACTAGCCTGTGGACCCCGAACACTGGCGAGTCTTCTCAACTGTATACGTATTCTCAGGACGCACATACAGTTGAAACCTTTGGCGGAGCAGGAAGCCGTCAGCCGCACAAGTGAACAGCGGAGGCAGTGTGATATTGTGACTAATATAGCGACTTCATCATGCCACATGCACCACTTCCTCTTCTAGCCATGTAAAATTAATAACAGGAACATACTTTTTTATCTGTAAAAATGCATGGCACAATTCACAACGTACCAAGAAAAATTCTGTGCGAACCCAGCTCTATTAAGCAAAATGTAACACAAAGGCCCATGCCGCGGATGTTCTTGGACCCTAACAATGCCTCTGCTATTAAGTGTAGTGTAGTGATTTCCTATAGAGGCTTTGTTATAGATGCTCTGCGGACCAGCTGTAACAAACTCAAGTAGTGTATCCTCTGGGTCAACGCAAGAGATGACTCGGAACTACACCTGGGAGTGGAGTCTAAGGAGTCCCCAGGTCTTCACCAGAGCCAACTACAAAGCAGGTAGAACTTCGTTGCAGGAGACTCCCAGACCACTACCCCTAGCGTGGCTGCTTGCAGTGACAGCCGAGGTGCTGCGAGGTACAGTAAAAGCAGACAGAGGTGTAGTAGGGCCACAGGCGGGAATTTCCAAGCAGGTGGCAGGTAGAACGTAATCAGGACACTTGGATAGGTCAGGGCAGGCGGCAGGCAAAGAGTAGTCAAAGTCTTAAGTAGAGGGTCAGGATTAGCAATGAAGAACAAACAAACTAGCAAGGGTAATCAAACCAACAAACTGGCAGTGATTGCAGGAGGAAGTGAGCTAATAAAGGGTCCAGCAACCAGTGATAGGACATTATCAGTGTGCTGGCCCTTTAAAGAGCCAGCACGGACATGCCCTGGGGAGTGGATATGCATGCACTGGCCAGAAGCTGAGGACGGAAGCAAAGCACGAGTGGGGAGAGGTGAGTACCGGCTGGAACGAGGAGTGCAGACACAAGTGCGCTTTCAGTCCAGAGCAAGGGCGGTGACACCACCCAAGTGGAAAAACATTACAACCCATTTTTTAAGTTTTATGCCCATAGTTTATGTCTTTGGGACTCTGTTTTCCTGCCTTTAGAGAACATAAACATATTGACACAAGCCACGTAATATCTTCCCGCTCTTATGTGACCATAAAATACAACAGATTCATTTTAAGAATTTACACTGTGGAATGATAGTAGATCAGAATCAAATAATTGCCGTGAGATGGATCCTTGGACTTTGCACTGTATATATGACTGAAAATAACTTGATAAATCTGTTTTTACAAAAAGCTGTAATGTCTTCTACAGAGAAGTGGTTATTTTCTTCATACCTGGTTGTAGGCTCTGCACTAAGTTCTTATGGTTATCATGTGACATTAAAGTTGCATTTCCAACTTCCAAGTCTCTAGTCGTGAGCACATCAAATCTACAAAAAGAATCATTCCCACACAATTTCTTCATATTTTCAGTAAATGGATCATTGGGGTCTTCTTGAACAGAAAAGGTGGGTAAGAAATTGGAATCATGCTTCTCTTGATAGTTCTCTATCAGCCATTGTGAGTCATAGGTGAAGAGGGAGCTGTCATTGGTCACTGCCCCTGGAATGAACAAAACACTTGGATGAGATATCTTTATATTGCATTAATTATACAGATTGAACACTGTGAATGGGCAGAGTTTAACATTGTAGGTTATTTACACAGTAGTCAGTACTATGGCCCAGTGAAAAAGGACTACCAATGTCCTATGAATTATAGTAATTTGACAGAACGGATGCTCATCTATTGAAATCAGTGGAAAGTCAGGCCACATGTATGAACACTGTCTAGGTCTAAAACTCACTTTGTTGTCCATAGCATCTGGAAAAATGGAGGGGTGCTCTGATTGGTTGCTATGGACAACAAAGTGAGTTTTAGACCTAGACAGTTTTCATACATGTGGCCCTTAATGTTTGGGTATCAGTAATAACTCACACCAATATATTCTAGTATTCATGTGAAATCATGCCCACCACCCACTAACATTGCCCACATTACAGCAGTGCTTCGACCTTCCCCTTAATCAATTTCTGAAAAACCAACTTTGAAGAGATCTATCATTCTGTCCACCATTTTGATTGAAGAAATAACAGTCTACGGGAAGCAGCTTGACCAGGAATCACAAAGGTAGATGAGAACAGATCCTATCTATTAGAAACTATAGTTATATAGATTATTCTAAATGTTGAGCAGAGTGTTCGAGGAGCATATTTACAAGTCTTCAATGGGTTTTGTCATCACAGACATTAATGACGTATTGATAGGACATGCAATCAATGTCAGATAGGTGTGGGTCCCACTTCTGGCTGTACTAAAAACTCACATTGAAATAAATGCAGAGTGATTTGCTGCCACTTCTCTATTCATAACGGAGAGTCTCGAGGCCAATTCTGGAGATAGGTGCAGGTTCCAGATGTAGGACCCACACCTACAGTACCTGAAATTGATGATATTTCCTATCCATACACCATTAATGTTTATGATGATAAAACCCCTTTAAAAGATGGATACCAGAGGGATTGCAGTCTGTATCCTGTGCAACAGTATAACTGTGACAGGCAGTAAGCAAACTGCAGCCTACATAGAGGGGTAGAAATGTTGGGCTGTCCATATCCTTGTATCATCTACATCGGGGGGTCTTCAACCAGTGGCTGTCCTTTTGTTGTAAAATTACAATTCCCAATCGATGGCTGTTCAGACATGGTGGGAATTTAGCTGCTGAAACTGCACAGCACCAAAAAGAACATGGAAACAAAATGGAGACGATTTAGTGACAACACCAGAATATACACGTCTATCTAAATATGTAATTGCCACCCAGTACATCTGTATAATTCTTGAATTGTTGCTATCCACTGATCCAAGTGCACTTTGCCGGATTTTGTATTTACACATTAATCTATGTTTTTTCACCAGAGACTTGCTTAAAACTAAATGCGACAGCTATAACTTTTACATTAATGTAAGAGATTAGAAGAATAACAAAGCTTTTTTTATTGTACGTATTAAATATTTGAGTATTTGACTGGATTCCCCATTCTAGTGTAATAATGTCATGATCGTGCCCGACAGACCCTCAGCTTTGAGCTCTGGTCGCCGAACACGGCCGTTGCGACAAAAACCCTGGTTTCTTACCTGATGCTTTGTTTTTGATTTACAGTGTAACTGTGTATCTTTTTTTGCTCCTAAATTATTCCTGGCCAGGAATCCCCCAGCATCCTTTAGTTAATGTTTCCCCTTTTTGATTGACATCTTTTTTCCTTTTGGTTGGTGTTTCTTCTACCTATCGCCTCAGTTCTGCTTTCTCTGGTTCCCTATAAAAGGATTCATTTGCCTTTCATCTTTGCCTGCTATATTGGGTTTTTACCTTATTTGTAGCTAGCCCTTTATCTTACTGTTTTTTTGTGTTTCCTGACTCTGCCCGATTCCTGACAATTCGTCCCCCGACTGGCTCGGCTTGGTTCGGCTTACGTTTATTCTTCTGTCTCCTGATTTAGTACCGCGTCTCCTGATTGTTGCTGACTTTGCTTGCCTGACTCTTCCTTATTGTGTTACTGTTTGTCTGTCCGTGTCTAGTGTTTCACACAGGTTAGAGCAGTTCTCAGTCTTCTTGTTAGGACCGACCTATTAAGGAGTCGTGGACCCCCAAAATGCAGGGACAGTGGTGGGACCAGTGTCAGGTCCTCACTCAGTTGTGTCTCTTCGTGCGCCCCTGACCATTCCCCTTCAAATAACCATTGTTTACTACTTCTTGTACCAGAAGCTCCCAACAAATACTCACAATCAGCACCAAACTGGAAAAGCTGTTCTGAAGTTGAATAAGTTGGCAACATATTTCCATCCCTAAGTGTAAAATCATCATTTGGATTGTTGTTCATGATTCCCATGAGACCTCGAGTTTGGTTAATGAACTCTTCTGGCAGAAGGACATTGATACTCAAGAACTTTCCTGTTCCTCTTACTTCCACCCCAGCTCCAGAAGGAAACATGGCCGTCACACGTTTGTTAGCACCATAAAATAGGAATACACCTTTTAAAAGAAAAGATATCTAATTAAATAGTGCTTCCAATGTATGTTATACTATATAAAAAACATAGGGTCACTCATACCTAGATATGGTTTCCTTTTTAGTAATAGTTAGGTCTTCTTTATAGTACTAATATATTTTATATTTGTACAGAATATTAAAACATATTTGCAATTTTATGTCTACAGCTCTTATGCAGACCTACATGTGTTACAATAACAAAATTCACAATAGTCACCCATCAGGTCCCCCAGCATTCCAGTTCCGTAGCTCAGCTTGTCGTTTTTTCCTGTATACTATCTTGGGGGCAATATAAAAAGTTGTTTGATTAAGAGAGCTACTGCTAATTCTTGTTTGAGTGCTGTACCAGCATGTAACTGCTGCAGTCAGTTACTGCAGAAAGCAGTAAGTGTGGCGTTCAGCACCAAGATATTATTAACAGGAAGACAACCCCTCTACCATACACATATTTATAATATATGGGTTTATTCATCATTTATATATATTTTTTTTTACTTATACATGGATTCATATACACTACTCATAAAAAATGGGAATATTTGGCTTTTGGTTGAAATTTCAGGATGAACATAACATTTTTTAATTTTGTTTTTAATGAAATAAATAAGACCATCTATAACCTTAGATGCACATGTCCAACTGTTCAATGTTTCAGTACTTTTTGAACACCTTGCTGATCACTAACAAGGAGCTTAATAGCAAAATTCACAACAGGTGTTTGATTCCTGAATCACCCAATAAATTAAGGAGATCGATTTGAATTGGAATTTAAACATTCCTGTTCATCCTGCTGTTCACATTTTGACATCATGAGACCAAGACAACACTTTAAAATTGATCAACAGTATCTCACCATTGCGAGGCTTCAAGCAGGATGCTTTCAGACAGAAGTGGCCACTGAGCTTAGAGTGTCAAAGAGTGTCATTTGCAGGTTGTAACAGATATTGTTCCAGTCTTTCTGTATCTCTGTTGCAACCTGCTGATGACACTCTGTGACCAGGCTTGGACTGGCCCACTGGAGAGTTGGTGAAACCTCCAGTAGGCATCAAGCCTGCCTGGTGGCAAGTTGCTGTACTGGCCCAGACCCGCTGCATTGCCACAACTATGGTAGAGCAGAGAGCCGATAGTTATCATCTCTCTGTACAGCAGACTGAAAACTCCTGTGAGCGCTCAACTCAAAGGAGTGCGCGGTGCAGGGGACGTAATATAGCGATGTTCTCACGTCTCATGCGCCACTGTATCTTCTAGGCTGAAAGTTCAGGGTTAAGGCCCTAGACTTCAGGCCTCGGAGATACTCGGAGCAACTTTCCTGCTCTAGATACTTGCTTCCAGGGCCAGCTCCTCAGCGGGGGAGAGGTGGGTACCTTTTGTTTATTTTTCTAATCTGCCAGAGGGGATTAGTATTTACCTTAAGGGGGCCAGTACTTAATTACACGGGGCCAGTATCTACCTACAGGGGGCAATTTCTACCTACAGGGGGCTGGTATCTATCTACAGAGGCCCGGTATGTACTTACAGGGGACCATTATCTGATGGCAGAGCGCCAGTATCTACTTACAGGGGGGCAGTATCTAATTATAGAGGGTCCGTATGTGCCATCAGGGGGCCAGTACCTACCGAAAGGGGGGCCATTTCTCCCTACAGGGGGCTAGTATCTACCTGCAGTGTCTACCTACAATGGACAGTATATGTATAAGTATATATACAATGGAAAGTATATACCTAGAGGGATCATATCTACCTACAGGGGGCCATATCTACATACAGATGGCTGTATATCTACCTATCTACCTACCTACAGAGGGCATAAATACTGACCTACACTCACCGGCCACTTTATTAGGTACACCTGTCCAACTGCTCGTTAACACTTAATTTCTAATCAGCCAATCACATGGCGGCAACTCAGTGCATTTAGGCATGTAGACATGGTCAAGACAATCTCCTGCAGTTCAAACCGAGCATCAGTATGGGGAAGAAAGGTGATTTGAGGGCCTTTGAACGTGGCATGGTTGTTGGTGCCAGAAGGGCTGGTCTGAGTATTTCAGAAACTGCTGATCTCCTGGGATTTTCACGCACAACCATCTCTAGGGTTTACAGAGAATGGTTCGAAAAAGAAAAAACATCCAGTGAGCGGCAGTCCTGTGGGCGGAAATGCCTTGTTGATGCCAGAGGTCAAAGGAGAATGGGCAGACTGGTTCGAGCTGATAGAAAGGCAACAGTGACTCAAATAGCCACCCGTTACAACCAAGGTAGGCAGAAGAGCATCTCTGAACGCACAGTACGGCGAACTTTGAGGCAGATGGGCTACAGCAGCAGAAGACCACACCGGGTGCCACTCCTTTCAGCTAAGAACAGGAAACTGAGGCTCCAATTTGCCCAAGCTCATCGAAATTGGACAGTAGAAGATTGGAAAAACATTGCCTGGTCTGATGAGTCTCGATTTCTGCTGCGACATTCGGATGGTAGGGTCAGAATTTGGCGTCAACAACATGAAAGCATGGATCCATCCTGCCTTGTATCAACGGTTCAGGCTGCTGGTGGTGGTGTCATGGTGTGGGGAATATTTTCTTGGCACTCTTTGGGCCCCTTGGTACCAATTGAGCATCGTTGCAACACCTTGTGGAATCTATGCCACGAAGAATTGAGGCAGTTCTGAAGGCAAAAGGGGGTCCAACCCGTTACTAGCATGGCGTACCTAATAAAGTGGCCGGTGAGTGTACAGTTGCCATTTACACCTATCATCTGCACAGAGCTGTATACCTACCTATAGAGGACCTATATACCTACAGGGGGCAGTATCTGCCTATAGAGGACTAGTATTTATCTACAGGGGTCCAGTATCTACCTACAACGGGCCAAATTCTACCTACAGTTGACCAGTTTCTACCTACAGGGGGCCAATTTCTAACTACAGCAGACATATTTACCTACAGGGGGCAATATCTACCTACAGTTTGCTGTATACCTACCTATCTACCTACAATGGGCATTTATACCTACCATCTAAACAGAGCTGTATATCTACCTATCCACCTATGGAGCACATATATACCTACCTATCTACAGGGGGATGTATACCTACCTACAGGGGGTATTAATACCTACTGATCTATAGGGGGCTGTACACATGCCTATCTTCCTACATGGGGCATATATACCTAACTACCTACGGGGGGCTGTATATCTACCTACAAGGGGCAAATATAATTACCAACTATACAGGACTGTATACAAACCTATCTACCTACAGGAGGCATATATGTCTACAGGGGCTGTATATCTACCTACAGAGGCCATATATACCTATCTGCCTACAGGGGGGCTACTATACCTACCAACAGTGGGCCTATATACCTACCTACTTAATGGAGGGCAACATTACTACCTACTTTCTTAATGGGGTTATCCATACTAGAGATAGGAATTGGTAGGGAAGTACTGGAAAAGTAAGACGTCTAAGATGTTTGTGTGGTAAATTCTGCAGGGACGAGTTGTGACCGGGAGAAGTCGTCATGGCATTCTGAGTCGGATGGAGAAGAAAAAGGAAAAAGAAGGACTCACTAGAGAAAAGAACGATTCATCAGAGAAGAGAACAATCAGATACGACATTTCCTGTAAGTCCCGGCATTTCAGGGGTTATTATGTTTCCATGTTGGATGAGTGTTGTAGTCACTGTCATATGATGCAACCTGGGCTGCTGTCTGACGATTCTGTGGTCTCTATATGGCGTTAGTGTAGGTTATACCCGAGCTGGTGTCTGACCACCCTGTGGTATCTATATGGTGGTGTTGTAGGTTATATCAGTGCTTCTATAGTGGCAGCTCACACTTGTCCCCAATTGTAAAAGTGAATGTACACCTGTCCCTCACCCTGGGATTAGAGGTATCACTTTAATGTTGTTTATATTAGAAAGTGATGAGGTGCATGACTAAAGGAAAACATGGAGGGGATATTGTATGTGGGCTGGGGTGAGGGGAACAGACATTGTATGGAGGCTGCTTGGGGTTCTGAGTCAGGGCTTCTTTTCAGTCATAAGCGTAATATAAAACCCTCACCCTGCTCCATGGACTGAAAGGTAAAAATGTTTTAACCTAGACTAGAGTAACATTTTTTTTTAAAGTGACAATTATAATTTGAGTCTAAAAATAGGTTTGACATGAAAAGTGGAGGCATGGTCTGTAAAATGGGGGCTGGTTAAAAAGGGTTATTTGGGATTTATAAACTGATGGTCTATTGAATACAAGGACATGTTAATTCATAGTCTATCCTTAGAGATTGCTCTTAAAACAGCAGATGGTGAAAAGTCAGACCCTCTCAAATCTAATGTTTTTTTCTTTCCTGAGTATGTCTTTTTCTGTTCCCTGATTTTGGGGCTGCTGAGTGGTTGGAATGGCAGCTGGTGGCTCAAGGTTTACTTATCTTGTTATTGGCTTAATCAAAGTCCCTAAGTCTACTATGTTATTCATGCTATTAGTTTAATAGAAATGTGATAAATGTGCACTAGATTACAATGCATTAGTATTGCAGTGCCGTGTATAAGCAGTCGCACCCCAAGTGGTCCCGTGCCCGAGGAGGTCGAAAAAATTTACCCTCAAAAAATTTACAGCTATCCTGTAAAATAAAGGATAACAAACAAAAAAACATAAAGTGAACACTGTAAAAATATGCAATGTTTTTTTTCTTCAAATTGCCTTCACAAAAAATGAAATAAAAAGTGATCAAAAAGTTGTATGTACCCCCAAATAGTGCCAATAAAAACACAGCTCACCCAATGAAAAATAAAATGTCAATGGAAAAATAAGAACCCACCAAACAGGTTAACGTCTTATTTATACTGCACAGTGAATTACATAAAAAATGATACCCAAAAAAACATCACAAATTCATTTTATTCATATTGCCCTACAATTAACATTTATTTTCTTACCCAATATATTACATGATATATTTAATGGCAACATAAAAAATACTATGCGTCCCACAAAAAAGTCCTTATATAGTTATTTCCACATAAAAATATGATTGGGTCTTGAAAGGTGGGGAATAAAGAAAATGAGAATGCCAACACAAAAGAAGTCTATACTTTAGAAACTGGTTAATTATATATGTATCTATTTATTGTATGTCAGGTCTGACTGCTCATCATAAGTGCAGACAGTGGTAGTAGCTACCTCTTTCATAGAAATAGCTACCAGTAGCTGACATAGCTGCTTACAGGTTTTTAAATGGAGCTAAGATCAAGAAGCTGAGTACTATTAAAGGTCACCTACCAGAAGCAAAGGAGGAGGTGCAGGTCTGGTGTTCTGTAGTCTTGCCCCTCCTTTCTATATAGTGAATATAGAGGACACTATCGTCTGGCTTGGTAGCATTACAGCGGGCAGGCAATGTAAGTACTGCCCTTCCCAACTCTGTTCATATATTGTTACCACCTCCAGCTCTTTTAGGTGACCCACAGATGCAGCACTAGTAGCAGTCCAACCAGTGTGGTGAGAGGGGCTGTAACCCTTATAGTGTTGCCTCCACCCACAAGATGGCATTGGTAGAGGTTTGTAATATATCAGAATGATTGGGCTGTGGAGAGGGCCTAGATTGTCATTGGGCAAGCCTAGATACTGTAGATGCCTGAGCCCACTGTACTTGGGGATGTATGTGACATAGATAAACATAGTGAAGCTAAAAGTGCAGTAGACTGAGATCCCACTGTGACTTGCCCAATGGTGCATATACTAGTGCACCTCAAAAAATTAGAATATCACTGAATAGATAATTGATATCAATAACGTAAGTCAAATGGAGAAACCCATATATTGTATAGACTCATTACAGTATGAATTACAAGGTTTAATATAACACATTTGTGAGCCCTATAACAAATAAAAAGATAGTCCTGGAGACCCTTTAATTTTCAATGATATTCTAATTTTTGTAAGATTCACTAGTACAGAAAGTGATGGCTGTGGCATTCTACCCATTTAATGGGTAAAATTGATAGAAATTTCAGTTCCATTAACTGGATTCTGAATATCTAATCTAGCTGCAGTAACAGTTATCAGTGTACAATCGATCAAATTTTTGACAACAAAACAGTTTTCTTGACTTTGTGTGAATGTATCCAAGCATTCATTATATGAGTAATTTATACCAAAAGAAAAACGTACCTTTTAGATCTATCCATGTCCGATTAAAGTTTAGAAGTTCTTGGTTTACAAGAACTTCAGGTGTCACTAAGTCTTCTGCTAGACGTACCTCAATAACATCAGATCTCCCTTCTTGCATTGCCACAGAGGAGAACCCAGTGACTGAAGTGGTGGAACCTTCATTGAAGAAAATATATGGCATGTGAATATTGTAACTTTTGTTTGGTTATCTAAAAAAATAATGCTCCCTATTGTTGCACAAGTAGGAAAAATTTTGCATTTCAATTAGAAATAAAATATTTTGCTGACAATTTCTAAACCATTTGGTTTAGGATTGTACACTGCAGTGAAATTCCTCAAACACCAACATTGGGTGGAAGCTAGCATTTTAGACATGATGAATTGTTGGTTGATCTTAGAAAAGTATATAAAATATATTAAGCTTTAGAAAATGTGTTTCATTTAATAAAAGCTAAACGTGATGTACTTATATTGTAAAAATCACATCAAAGTCTATCCACATGCTAAGATCTTGGTGATACAATTAGCCAAACTATATAGAATTTGTTTATACACTTATGTCTATACGACTGGCATCTATGAAGCTTATGTTTACAGTAAAGTCTATGCATCCATGTCCATAGAACTGGCTGTATTGTGTAGGTATCTTTACATACCTTATATGTGTAAAAAAGAAAAGGAAGAATATTAAAAAAAAAAAAACAATGGTTGTACTGGTGTAGCAAGTTTAACGGTGATATCACTGCTTTTCTTTGATCACAACAAAAGCCATTTTAAAAAGCAAAAGATGAGATAACTTTCTGTGTTGTTATATCATGATACGCTGTCTGTCAAGATTACCCTTGCTGCATATGTATCACACTGTAAAATATGTCAACTCTTCATTCATGGACTATAAAGAACAAATATTCTTATCTATAGTATTTCTTTGTTTTTTTTTTCAGTGAAATATTTTTACATTTGGTAGATGCATACCATTTGCATGTAGAGCAGGCTGTGTCCGAGTCTGTATTACAAGTGACTTAAAGTTGGAGTTCACAAGTGTGTATTCTCCCTTGCCTTTAAAAGTGTAACTGACCCCATCAAAAGTAATAAAATGAGGGTCTCCAAAAGCAGAAGCTGTAAAAAAAATCAAAGTATATTTGTCAATAAACATCAGGCACAGGTACATTAATAATATTTACTTCCATAAAAAAAAAAATATGTATATACATATATTTACATACACTATATCAAAAGACACAAAAGGCTTTTTTTTTCTCACTATCAAAACTATTTTTTGGGGGCCCCATTTTTTTTTATTTTTCTGCAAAGTCAAAATTTTTCCCATACAATGGGGGAACAAATTTTTTTAAAAAATTTTGGGGTAGACCCCCAAATGATAATGTCATGTTTTTGGAAGCTTCGGGATTTTATTGGTTTTTTGGGCAAAATCTGAATAATTAGAGACATAACGGGGGAATTTTTTTTAAAAGGGAAAACCCCCAAAACCAAAAATTTGTTTTCTGTTTTGTAACTTTAAAGGGAAAGTCAAAAAAGAAATCAGCCAAGATATCAGGAAAAAGAATTGGGGATTTGCACCAAGTCTGGATCATCTTTGGGTGAATTTTTTTCCCGATACCCAAGGTGCCCCCGATCATCTTACGAACAATTAAAACACAAGTACAAACAAGATGGGAATTTCCAGCCATCAAAATCACAAGAAAAGAGAGGGGTTCTGTGGGCCCCAGAGATGAACGTTCTTTTGGGCCAACATGTGCATATCAACCAAAAGCAAAAGACCTTTTTAAGATTTTTGGGGGGAAAACAGGGAAGTTTTGGTTTTCATTATCCACATTTAAACAGTACTGATCAACATGGCTGAAAGGGGGCCCCCCGGCCAGGAAGAAGCCATTTTCCCAAAAGAAAAAATATAAAAGCCAGATTAATTTTCCAAATGCACACAGGAAACAAAGACCTACCCCTTTTTTTTGAGCGGGGCCTGTGGGAGGGTTTTTTTGGGGGGAGCAAGTCTCAGAACCCCCCCCGGCTCCAGGCTGGGGGGCCTGCCCGCACCGAAGTTCTAATTTTACTTTGTGTCCGTGCCTGGACGCACACACAGCTCAGGGTGGGTTTCTAGGGTGCAGGGAAAAAGGGGGCAACTGCGGAGATTACGGGGCAGAGGAGGGGGGAAGGGGGGGGCCTGGCTTCACAAAACCGGGCCCGAGTCAGGGAAGGGTCCTTTCACAGCACAGTTGGGGGGCAGTGAGAGGCCCGCCCCCCCTTGGGGAAGCTCTGCTCCGGAACATCTCCCCGCAGGGTCATTGGGCCCCGTCCCATGGCTTTAAAACAGGGTTCCCCCATACACAAAATTCCCCGGGGGTCCTCCCGGGGAGTGTGGAGCCTCCCGCAGAGACCAATAAAAAGTAGGTAATAGGGGGGAAACAGCAATATCTTCATGAAAGAAAAATTACGGTGTGTTTTGAGTGTGTTTTGACTGAGTTTTTGTGATGAGAGTTGTTTGTCTGTGTGTTGTTCTTGTGTTTACTGAGTTGGTGTGTGACTGAGGGGTGTTTTTGACCCGATGGGTGGGTGACTTTAGTGTGTTGGGAATGATTTTTTGTTTACGGGGTGTGTAAGAGAGATGTGTGTGACTGAGTGTTAAAGAAGGGGTGTGGTTTTCCCGAGTTTTCTTGGGGTTTGTCGAGTTTGTGTGTGGCCCGATTCCGTGGTGTCCCGGTTTTGTGTGTGTGTCCCGAGGTGTTGTGTGTGTGTTGTGAGTGTCTGGTCGAGTGTGTGTCTGAGGGGTGGGGGTGTGTCTTTTTTATTGGTCCCCTTGGGGGTGTGGTGTTGAGTGTCCCGTGTTGTGTCTGAAAAGTCCCGTGTGTGTGTCTGTGTGTGTGTCTGTGTCTTTTGTGTGTGTGTCTGTGTGGTGTGTCGATGTCTTTGTGTGGGGTGTCTGTGTGGTGGTCCTGAAGGGGTCTTTGTGTTTTGTGTCTGTGTGTGTGTTTTCTGATGTCTTTTTTTTTGTGGTTCTTTTTGGGGTGTCTTGGGGGTCTGATTGTTGGGGTTTTTCTGAAGATGTCTGATTGTGTTTTGTGTGTGTGTGTCTGAGTGTCTGATTGTGGTTGGGGTTTGGGTGTCTGGGGTGTCTGTGTGTGGGCTGGGTGTGTGTGTGTCTTAATTCTTTTGTGGGTTTTTCTGAGTGTGTGTGGTGTTGGGCTGAGTGTGTTGTTTTTTCTGTGTGTGTGTCTAATGTGTGTCTGAAATGTCTGATTGGTGTGTGTCGGGGTTTTGGGGGTGTTTAAACTGATGTGTTTTGTCCCGATTGGGGTGTGTGTCTGAGGGTGTTGTGTTGAGGTGTGGGGTGCTGAGTGTGTGTGTCCCGAAAATGTGTGTGTTCTGAGTATGTGATTTAGTGTGTGTGTGTCTGTGTGTTTCTATTGTGTGGGGTCTGAGTGTCTGTATTGTTTTTGTGTGTGTCTGTGTGTGTGTCCCGATTTTGTGTTTTGGGGTCTGTGGGGTCTGAGTGTTGTTTGTGTCTGTGTTTGGAGTGTGTTTGTGTCTGTGGGGGGGGTCTGTGTGGTTCCCGAGTTTTGGGCTATTGTTTTGTTTTTTGGGGTCTAAATGTTGTGTCTGAGAGTGTGTGTGGGCGAAATAAAGTGTGTGTGTGTGTGGGCTAGTGTGTGTGTTTTGTCTGAGTGTGTGTCTGAGTGTCCCCGTGTGTGGGCTGAGTTTTCCCTTTTTGTGTGTGTCCCGAGTGTGTGGGGTCTGATTGTGTGTGTCTGAGTGTCTGTTTGTTTGTGTCTGTGTGTGTGTCTGAGTGTCTTTTTGAGTGTGTGTGTCTGAGTGTGTTCTGTGTGTGTCTGAGTTGGTGTGTAGTTGTCTGAGTGTCGTGTGTGTCTGTGTGTGTCTGAGTGTCTGTGGTGTCTGGTGGGGTGTTGGTGTCCCGAGTTTTTTTGTGTGTGTGTCTGAGTGTGTGTTTTCTGAGTGTCTGTTTTGGGGTCTGAGTGTGTGTGTTTTGTCGAGTGGTTTTTTGGGGGGGGGGGCGTGGGGGGGGGGGGGTGGGTTTAGGGGGGGTGTGTGTTCTTTAGTTTTGTGTGTAAGTGTCTGTGTGTGTGTCGAGTGTCTGGTTTGTGTCGAGGGGTGTGTGTGTGTCTGAGTGTTTTTGAAGTGGTAGTTCCCCAAAAGTGTGTTGGGCGATGTCCCGATTGTTGTGTGTTTCTGAGTGTGTGTGTGTGTTGTCTAATTGTTGTGTGTGTGTGTGTCCCGATGTCTGCGGTATCCCCGAGTGTGTTTTAAACCCCCGAAATGTGTGTTCTGAGTGGGTGTCTGAAATGGTGTGTTGTCCCGAGTGGTTGTGGCGAGTTTTTGGGGTCGGATGTGTGTTGTTTCTTTTAGTATGTGAAAAAAAGTTTTTTTGTGGGGTCTTGTGTTGTCGATTGTGTTTTGTCCTAGGTTTTGAGTGGGTGTCTGTGTGTGTGTCTTAGTTTGTGGGCCCGATGTGTGTCTGTGTCTGTGTGATCCCCCGAAGTGGTGTGTTTTGTGTCTTTTGTGTCCCGAGTTGTGGGGTTTTGTGTGTGTCTGAGGAAGTGTCTTGTTTGGTGTGTTGGTGTGGTTTTTGAGTTTTTGTGTGTCTGAAATGGGGTAACCTGGGGGGGGGTGGGGGGTGTGTGTTTTCTGGTGGTGTGTGTCTGAGTGTTTTGTGTGTGTGTTTTCTGAGTGTGTGTTCTGAGGGTGTTGTTGTTGCTGTTGGGGTCTGAGGTTTCCCCTTTTTGTGTGTGTCTGGGGTGTGTGTCTGAGGTCTGATTGTTTTTGGTGGTCTAGTGTGTCTGAGTTGTGTGTGTGTGTTGAGTGTGAATTTTGTCTGAGTGGTGTGGTGTCTAAATGTGTTGTCTGAGTGTCGGGGTTTTGTCTGATTTTGTGTGTGTGTCCCAGTGGGGGTTTTGTTGTCGAGGTGTGTATTTGTCTGGAGGTCTGTGGTGTGCCCGAATGTCGTGTGTGTGTCCCCCAGTGCTGAGTGTGTGTGTGTCTGTGTGTTTTTTCTGAGTTTTTTGTCTGAGTTTTCCCGATTGTGGGGTTTTTGTTGTGCTGAAATGGTGTGTGTTCCCGATTGGGTTTTTTGGTGCTGAGTGTGTGTGGTTTTGTCCCGGTTGAGGGGTCCCGTGTTGTGTCTGAAGGGGTTTTTGGGGTTGTGTCGAGGTGTCTTGTCTGAGGGGGTTTTCTGTGTCTGGGTTTTTGGGGTGGGGTTTTTCTGAGTTGTGTGGTCCCGAGTATTGATGAGTGTTTGTGTGTCTGTGTGTGTCTGATTGTGTGTGGCCCGAGTGTCTGTTTGTGTTCTGTTTTTTCGTGTGTGTGTGTCTGTGTTTTCTGAGGGGTGTCTGAGTGTTTTTTCTTGTGTGTGTCCCGAGTGTGTCTGTGTGTTGTCCCGAGTGTTTCTGGTGTGGGGTCTGAGTGTGTGTGTGTCTGTTTTGGTGTCTGGGGGTGTGTCTGTTGTCTGAAATGTCTGAGTGTTGTCTGAGGTCTGTGTGTGTGTCCCGAAATGTCCTGTTCTTAGTGTGCCCGGTTTGTCTGTGTGTGTGTTGAGTTTTGTGTCCGGGGGTGTTTTGGGCCGATGTGGGGCTAGTGTGGTCGATTTTCCGATTTTTGTTTTTTGTGTCCCTTGTGTGTGTGTGTGTCTGTGTGTCTGTGGTGGTCCCGAGTGTGTCCCCAGTGTCTTTTTTCTGATTTCTGTTTCTGAGTGTGTCCCGAGTGTCTGGTTTTTGTGGTGTGTGTCTGAGTGTGTGTCCCGAGTGTGTGTCCCCGAGTGTTGTCTTGAGTGTGGTGTGTTCCGTGGTGTTTTTGTGTCCCGATTGGGTGGGAAGGTTTTGGGGTCTGAGTGGGGTGGGTTTTCTGAATGAATATTTTGTTTCCAACTGCGTAAATTACGGGGTTTCATTTCCCCCCGCGTATTTGCCTTTTAATACGCCAACCCTGCCTCGCCAAAAACTTTTTCATTTGCCTCCTAGAGACCATGGGTTTCAATTTGGGATTGGTAAAAGCACAGGGGGAGCACGCGTGATTTTCCCAAAACACACACTAAAAACGTGTGTACCAAACTCAACCGCAATAAGCCCTGGAAAAATAGGCCAAAGGGCCCAGCCCCGGATGTTTTTGGGACCCTACAACGCCCCCGTTTTTTTGGGGACCTGGGCCGTGGTCTGACGAAACTAAAATTGAATTTTTTTGGGCATAAAGACCATCATTACAAATTTTAAAAGGGAAAAAGGGAGAAGCTTGGAAGGCCTAAGAACAAACCACTCAAATTTTGAAACACAGGGGGTGCGAGGGTTTGTGGGGCGTTTTGCCCCAGGAGGGAACGATGCACTTCTTAAAAAAAGATGGAAACATTTAGGGAAAAAAGATTTTTGTGGAAAAAACTTAAGGAACATCTCAAAACATCAGCCAGGAAGTTAAAGCTTGGGAGGAAATGGGTCTTCAAAATGGACAATGACCCAAAGCATACTGCCAAACTGGTTACAAAGTGGCTTAAGGATAACCAAGTCAAAGTTTTGGAGTGGTTATCACAAAGCCCTGATCTCAATCCTATTGAAAATGTATGGGCAAAGCTGAAAAGGCAGGTGCGAGTAAGGCGACCTACAGACATGGCTCAGTTTAAACCAGTTTTGTCAGGAAATATGGGCCAAAAATTCTATCAACTATTGTGAGAAGCTTGAGGAAGGATATCCAAAACATTTGACCCAAGTCATACAGTTTAAGGGCAATGCTACCAAATACTAATGAAATGTATGTAAAGTTTTGACTTTGCGGTAAATAATAAAAATGCCTTAAAAATTCTCTCTCATTATTCTGGCATTTGGCAAATATAAATAATTTTGGTTCCTAATTGACCTAAGACAGGTAAGGTTTATTCTGATTTCATGTCCGATAGTGAGAAAAACATTCATATGTTTTTTTTTATATAGTGCATGTAAACTTCTGGTTTCAACTCTATATATTTTTAAACTGAAATGATGCCTACCCAAATCCGTCACCAAATTTTTGGTGGCCATAAACAGCAGACTGCCATCGCCTGCCCACTGCTGAATGACTTCTCTCTACCTATGCATAATAATAGGGCAAAGCACAGTACATGTGTGACACCAATATGTTGCTGTGTACTATGTACGACTTCGATTATATTGTAATCATCATTCAGCAGCATTCACTCTGAACTCATTCTTGCTCATCGGTTAGCTTTCATCAATAGGATTTTAAGTACAAGCAAATAACCCTGAATTATGCCACTATTTCGATTTATGTGTTAAGTGGTCAAATTAGATCAATAGGCTGCTTGCCATACTTCTAAAAATCCTAAGAAAATTAAGAATGTATTATGGAAGCATCATGTATTTCTGATATGTTGAACCATCTGCATGATAAATGTGTAACATAATTTGAAATTTCCATTTTATTAGCATTAAATTGTCAGATTTTATGCCCCACTATATTTCCACTTCATTACATACTTTAAATTTAAATGATGACTGCAGTGCATACTGTACAGTAAATCTGCAATATACTTATTCTCCACTAGATGGTAATATTTCTTCAGAAAACTAACTAGTGCTGCTCAACCGACCCAAATAAATGTAACTTTATTTTTATCTTGAAAGCAAAATAAATGAACCTTGACCATATCTTATTTTGATCATATAAAAAGATGACTATGCTTTCCATATATAATTCCAGACACATGTATACCAAATGTTTGTGTACTTAGACAACTTTGAATTTAAAATTCTATATTTTTAGAAATATAAAAACTAAAAGATCACTAGACACGTTCTAAATGTGTAACATTTTCTGCTCACTTAGATGTTTGGATTTTTAAAATAATACACCTTAAATCCAAAGAAAGCATCTCAGGGGAATCCTAACCACTTTTGGGCTGTAATACAACTATGCAATATCTGTATTTCTCCTCACACCCATACGACTTTGAAATCTGTGTAAACTGAGACACTATAGTGCAAAAGCATGTTCCTATATGCTTGTTTATTAGAAAACTTAAATGTTAGAGAAGTGTGGCCTATATCCAGTCAGAGTGGTCTTATGTTGGATGGTGCCAAGTGCAGTAACCTCTGTTGCCCCCACCATATGGTGCACCATAGAGTGTAAAGATACGTATTTACATACATAGAAATGACCAGTTTCATACTGGTAGAGCTTTCTTGACCACTAGGTACCCGTGGCTCACACCCCCCTCTACAAACGGACGGCGGGGGTAAGGTTTTAGCGGTGTCTGTTGGCAGTGTCATTGGTGGCAGCAGCTAAAGGAGCGGCAATAAGAGAAAATTAAATGTCTACTTTCCCTACTGCTGCTTCATTATGACGACGTCAGCCTAGGTCCCAGGCTTGTGCTGTCATGTAATAGTGCAGTCCCGGGGCACTGCTGGGAAAAGAGAGAGGTGCAGTAGAATTACTCATTCCAACACCCTGTAATTCCAGTGGGTTTGGATCATGTTGCGTTAGGCCGCACATCACAATTGTTGTGGCTGAGGAGGGGCTAAAGGTCGTAGCTGTAGCACAATCTCTGAGAGGTCTCCAACCACCCCATGATTGTGTCCATGAACTGTGGACTCTATCCCCTCTCCTCCCCCCCTTCACACACAACACAATATGCAGCTCAGTGCCTATACAATATATACAAGCCACAATAACCCAAACCCACTCCCACTTTTGACCCCACAAGTACCCCCAAACCAGATAGGTAGGGGTTTTTACATAGTGTCGGTGCTAAGCCGCACAGCAAAATTGTAAAGAGAGGGCTGAAGAGGAGGTAAAGGCTGTAGCTCAGGGGTACAGTCCTGGGGGGTTAGGAACCCCCCAGGGATTGCGCAGGGACTGTGACCTTAACCTCCCTGGATCATATGGTGTGGTGCAGGGGATGAAGTTTAATGCTGTTATATTATTAGTAGTGGTTTGTTTTTTTACTGGTTTCCCCATTGGACTACGTCAAATTCGTTGGACTACATAGTATCAGAGTTGGATCCATTTTTTTTTTTTTTATAAAATGGTCAAAGAGGGCTGGCTTGAGGAGTGTTTATTTAAATAAAGTGGTTTTTTTTGTTTCTTTTTACTATTTTATTACAGTGTTAGTATTGGAGGTGCCTTGCAGATGCCTCTCCATTACTATTGCTGGGGCTTGGTGTCAGTCAGTGGTGTTTTTTGTTACCACAAGACTGACACTAACCACCTCTGACTATTATATATATATATATATATGATACTATTCACTACTTATGACTTAGCTTGTTCTAAGTTATGTTATGTTTTTGGATTTTCCCTCTGACTTTTACCGTAGTGCATCAGGGGTGCTGGGAAAAGCCACGTAACCATCAGATTTGGACCCTCTGTGATGAAGGTGCGCTTCTGGGATGGCTGAGGGTTAGTATTTTTAGGATGGGAAGGGCCCAAAATCCATGGAACTTCCCATCTTGATAGTATCAGGCTACAACTGTCAGCTTTACCTAGGCTGGTTATGAAAATTGGGGGGGCCACACATCATTTTATTTCAGAATTTATTTATTTTTATGTCTTTAATAAACAAATGATAAAACAATATTGTGGCGTCTCCGTCTTTTCATAACCAGCAATAAAAATTAAACTGACAGTTGCAGCCTGATACTATTAGGATGGAAAGGTGCGTGGATATTGGCCCCTTTCTATCCTAAGAACACCAGCCCGCAGCCACCCCAGAAGTGGACCATCATATTAGAGGGTCCATTTATGACAGTAGCCAAGCTCTTCCCAGTATCCCTTGTGCATCAGGTACTGAGTTAATAGTGAGAGGGGATTAGTATCCACCTTGGGTGACAAGAAACACCACTGCCTGAAGCCAAGCTCCAGTGATAATAACGCAGTGGCGTCTGTCAGACACCTCCATTAGTTATACTGGAAAAAATGGTAAAAGAAACACACGGACATAACACAAAAACACTTTAAATAGTTAGCTGGACACCATCTATTATTGCACATTTTAAGAAAGAAATAGATTCAACCAATCCAATTTAGTACAATGGGGAAACCTATAGAGTTAAAAAAAAAAAGTAAAAAAAATTATGATAGTAGTAAACTGCATCCACTGCACCTCCTACAGTTGATCTTCTGGGGGTGCATGGGACAGAGTACAGACTGCACAATGTGATCCTTAGGGTAGAGACCACGGATGCAGCAAAATCTCTGGGGGTTGGTCCCCTGTTCCCACTACCAGGAGATTGTGTCTGTAAACTAGGGCTGATACCCACTCTCCCGTCTCTCTCCCACCATAGTGTTATGCGGCCTGGTGCCAAGACAAAATACTTCCTCCACCCATCACTCCATAGCCCCTTCACCTCCACCTTTCACTCCATGGGGAATTTGAGGATCTTAAGATGTTTGTGTGGTAATTTCTGCAGGAAGTCGTGGCCGAGAGAAGTCGTCACGGCCGTCTGGGCTGGATGGGGAAGAAAAGGGAAAGTGAACGACTCTAGTCAGAATAGACATATCCTGTGAGTCTCTAAGGCCATGTTCACACGGCTTAAAATGGGCCGTATTTCGGTCCGCAATTACGCGCCGAAGTGCTCAAATTACGGGCTGAAAACGGCTCATTCAATACGGTAATCCACAGTTCTCATAAAGAACTATGGATTACGTCTCCTCTCCCTGCTTGGCGAATCCGCCGGGCGGGGAGATAAGTGACATGTGAATTACCAGCGGCGTATACGCGCCGCTGGTAATGCAAGTTAATGGGCCGGTGAAGTGCCAGCCCCCCGCTCACTCCCCTGCTCCCGCCCCACCCCGTCCACACGGCGTAATTGCGGGGCGTAATTACGTCCCGCAGTTAAGCCGTTTGAACATAGCCTAAATGTAACTGCACTGTAATCACTTATATGTCTGCAGAGCCTGTGTACACTGTTAATGCCATTGTATGGCGGTTATATTAGTAGTAGTTTGATGGTTTATAATAAGGAACAGTATGGCAGTATTATTCAGTCACTATATGGTGGCAATATGTAGTCATGATGTGGTGGTATTACTTGTTTCTTGTATAGCAGTACTATTGATAATATTGATCTTGGCATTTTGGTTTGGTCAGCAACAATAAAGTGATATATCTGCTCCTTGTATAGCAGCTTTATAAAGTAACCGTATGACCATTTTAAAGACATCATCTACTGTATAACAAATTGTATGGATTTATTTATATTAAATATATTATTGTAAATAAATACATCTTTATAAACACTAGTAATGTCACTGTTTGGTGAACACCTGGTAAGGTATGCTGGACATGATTGGTTGTGCTTGAGTATGGTTATAGGCATGGCGGGTCATATGTTCGAGCATGGGCAAAGGCTTGGCCTAATATGTCACTCTTTGTGCCTGTCACTTAATGAATAGGAAAACGTATTTAGGTTTATTTACATATGACTGCACTGTTTAACCCTTTGCAGCCTCAGCGATCGTTTTTTAACCTCGCCTTCCAAGAAACACAGCTTTTTATTGTTTTCAAAATTATGGCTTTTTTGTTGCGGGATGAGCTGTACTTTTACTTGGTACCGTTTTGGTGGTATGACTTATTAATTGCTTTCTGTTCATTTTTGCATTGCTTTTACTTTTTTATGGCGAGAGACAAAATAATCTCAGTTTTAAAGTACATGTTACTATGGATACAGCAGTACCAATTATGCGGAGGTAATTTTGTTTTTTTTTAGTAAGAAAACATTTGTATTGATAAAATGGTAACTTTATTAATTTTTTTTATTAAACTTTTTTTTTACACTTTTTTATATTTTAGTTCAACTTTATTATAACTTTAAGAATAAACTGGTAATTCGTAGATCACCCTACAGAAAATTTCAGCCAAGAAACTCAGTCATTTATAATTATTTATTCTAATACATTAATCTGCATCAATGTGAATGATGACTATCTCTGTACAGTGCTGTGGAATAAAACTGCGCTAAATAAATGCATAAAACAAAAAATAAATCTTCTTCCCTCTTTAATAGAGATGGTCGTTATCTGATTAAATCATATATGTAAGGCATTGAAATGTAAGCCCTCCCTCTTACAGGAATGTGTTAATAGTTGTCTGTCACGTTAATCGACCATGCTGCATGAAGTTGACTTAATCTGGTCAGGACCTGGGCATCTTCTTCTCTTGTTAATAGACAACCTTAAGCAGATTGTTGAAGCGTATCTTTAGAGTGCTTCCAGGAGCATTATTCCTGATAACAACACGCCAAAGAACAAGTTGAGTCTTATATCACCAGGGAAGTCTGAATATTGACCAGAGACCTTTCTTGACCCTAGAACTTGACCCTTCTTTGACCCTAGAACTTCTGAGCGTAAAGTAATTATATAGTATAAGTCAAGATTAAAAAGACCTATTGACATTAATTTATTAAAAATAGATATAAAATCGGCTAAAATACTGGCAAATAAGTCACAAAAAATATTATCAACAACTATAATGCCAGATCTTTTGGGTTTTACTAGTATATTGGAGACATCAGCAAACTACCAATACTATTAGAAAGCTTTTTCACAGCCTGCGTGTAATGGCGCATGAAAAGGCAAATACGGCTATAATTCCTTTGATGCCGTTAACAGGTCCGAATGGATCTTTTTTATAGAAATTTCTACAGTAAGGTACTGTGGAGTGGGACCAAGGTTTAATATACTGGGTCACACTTTTATATTAGTCCTTGCAGGTAAGGGTAAATATGAAAGCTGTGCCTTTTGAGCTATTCACCAAAGACTTCTTGTCAGTGCACAAAGTAACATCAGGACAACAGTATGTGTTGTGGAAGATTTTTAGAAAATTTAACATTGTGGCCCCCGCCATACCAGACCCTGGCAGAGTTGCTTGAGTAGATTCTGAAAGAGAATGGATCCAGAAGCACTGAAGGTGGGTTATAATTTTGTTTTTAAGTGGAACATGGCAGAGGGGCCATCTATCTCCCCTGTAATATATTATTTACATAGAGCCTTTGACAGAGATTCAATCCTGATTTGATTTTTCAGATGTAAAATTGACAATAATACAATTCCACTAAACACAGACATTGCACTTATATGTATGGGCAGTTTAAATACATTTTTAGTAAAAATGGCCCAAGTGATTAAAATGATGGATATTTCTCATTTTAAAGATTTATGAGTAAAAGTTGGTTCTAATGCCTGGTTGTTCCATACCTGGAAATTATTTTGCCTTTAGTTCCACTGGAAATAGAAGGGTCCTTTAGATACCTGGGAATTAATGTCTCTAGTTCAGTGAAAGATAATTTACCCCTTTAACTTTCATTCATTACTTGAGAGTATAAAGAGAAAACTTAACCCTTTCCTGCCATGCACTGTAATAATATACTGCTTAAAAATAAATAATAAAAACGATATCCTATAAATTTACTGATTTGCAGAATAAAGATAGCACATTATTTATGTTGCACGGTGAACAGCATAGAATTTGCTGTGGTTTTTTTTTTGCAATTCCCACCATAAATAATTAATAAAAGGTAATCTATATGTACCCCAATATATAGTTAATGCAATATATCACAAGATAATGAAATTTAAAATATTACCTATTCTGCAAAAAAGAAGACCTTATGTGGCTTTGTTATTGGGGGCAAGAGGAGGGAAAGTTACAGTTTTTCAAATTGCAAAGGTTAAAAAAAAAACAACAATGTATTTTGTATCAAACTGGGCAGTGTACTTAAGTTGCTAAAGTTTGGAGTGGCATGAAGTTCTCAATGTCAGACAAGGGTAGGCTTTTTAAGTTTATAATGCTCCCACAGGTCCTGTACCTTCTTTAAAATAGTCCAATCAGATTAAACAAACATTAAACAAGATCCTAAATGCAATTTTGTGTGAATTTGTTTGGGGTAATAATAAACAAAGAAGCATAAACTGAAAATTTGCATAATCCTGTGAAAAACGGGGCGTAGGATTACTGAATTGACAGATGGATTTTATTTCCGGACAATTGCAGTATATTATTGATTAGAATAAAAAATTCTATAGTTCTACTAATATTAGTAGAATAATCCCAGCATGAGAAAGCGATATAGCATTCAAACAGCATGTACTTAAAGGGAACCTGTCACATAGATTATGCCCCCCTTGTTGAGGACAGCACAAGCTAATGTCAGACATGCTGTTTCCAGCGCTGTGTCCCTTATTCTGTAAGATGGCGCAGGGGTTTGAAAAAAACTGACACTCTGAATGACTCTTCGAATGACTCTTCTGGCTGAAAACTGCAGATTTGAGCATTAAATACATGAAAACTACAGCATCTTACAGAATAATCTATGTGACAGGTTCTCTTTAACAACCCCAAAATGTACCTAGTCAGGAAGGTGGATAAACGACGAAGACAGTAACTGGTTAAACAGGGTATTATTGAAAGTCCATTGTTTGCCTTGCATTTCCAGCATCTTTTAGAAATATTGTTACTACCCACTCTTGGGGGCTTGTATGTGCGGCAGTCGCTGGATGGTCTGAGTTCTAAGTAGTACTGGCAGTTATCTGACCACAGACAACAATAATAGAAGCTGATCACATCATAAAGCCAGTGGGAGAACCCAGGTACTCTGGGAGGCCTCCTATAAGGAGGGGATCCCCAGTCATGACCTCGGTCAGGGGTGCTGCCGCCTACTGAATCACTAGTAAGCACTTGGATTCCTCTTATGTCATAGCAGCACTGCTGCCCTGCTGCATACTTAGGGCTGGGGAGAGAAAAACAAAAAAATATATAAAGCACAAATAATTATTCTCTTTACTAATTCTCTTATCTGTTGTTAGACCATTTATATGGTGGTTATGATTTAAAGACACCGTCATATCTTCAGTGTTGTCCCATAAAAAGATATAATACAATATTTACAAAAATGTGAGAGGTGTACTGACTTTTGTGAGATACTATATATACCTACCTACTAATAAGATTTATATACATACCTACCAAAGGGCTATATACTTACCTACCTACTGAGACCTATATACCTACCTACTTGAGGGGGTCTATATACCTCCCTACCTAATGAGGGTGTCACAATCTGCAAAGCATCGTGTGTCTGTCTATCCTGCTACATGATTTTTGACCCTGGAGGCTGCTGTGCTGAATGTTCAGTGTTTTCTGTGCTTTCCAGCATGGCTACGGTTAACATTTGCCCTCCTCACTCTTGCAGCTGACGTCCATTACTCTGTCTGGCTTTAAAACCAGCCTTTGCTTATAGACAGGGCCTGAGTGTCTGATGTGCATCCTGGACCTTTGCATTGTGCCTCAAGCTTTCTGATTTCCTTGTTCCTGTGTTCCTGGGTCTCACAGATCTGTTGTTCTTGATCTGTCTTCTTGATCCATGTTCCTGATCTGTGTTCCTGCATCCATGATCCTGTGCTCCTGTCTGGTCTGGATCCCTGCCTGCCTTTCGTTTCTGTGTGTGCTGGATCAAGCTGTCTGTGCCTCCATTGATTCAGTGTCCTGTTGCCGGTTCCTGCTCTCTTTGCTAAGTCTGCTGGTTTCCTGGTTATCCTATGTGTCTGGACTTTGTGTCCCTTACGTCCCTAAACACAGTTGGACAGAGGCCTGTCTGCTGCGGTTCCAAGAATCCCCCTCTTCCCCAGAGATGTTTTAAGGACTGTTTTCCATATGTTTTATGTTCTTGAAAAACGTTACAGAGGGACTATATGGAAGGAAATGTTACAGAGGGCTTATCATAGGGTTGTTGTGGCAATGGGGTGTCACCATGTCTTCTTAGGTGGCCCACTTTATCTTATGATGTTAAGAGATTCATGGCAGCTTGCCCTACTTGTGCTCAAAACTCACTAAAGACCTGCTGGGCCATTAATAGGGGTACTGTTCCACTCTTGCCCCTGCCTCCTTAGTACCATAATTTGCCTCTTCACCACAGTGGCTCCGTTGTCCTGCCCCTCCTTTGGCATCCACCTCCAGCCTTCTCAAGGCGGTACTACTTCTACCGTTTTAACACAATTACCAAAGGGCAATAGATTACTAAAATATCCCAATCTAAAACATAACTTTTAATTAGTTACAATCTCAAGATAGTGGCAGTTAACAATTGTTTTCTCGAAACTGACTACTGTCAGAACTGAGACAGGACTAGGGTTAATATCTGCAGTATATTGCCCTACATAAACTAACACGTCTTGCTATAAATGATATTAACACTGCCCCCCTGACATGTTTCGCCATGTAACAGGCATCTTCAGAGAAATGGGGCAAAAGCCAAACTGCCTTCGTTGTATTTCTACTGAGACTGGGCATCCCTAGGGACAAGTGCATGCTGACTCCTGGCCTTATAAAAAGTCAATGCACTCCCATGATGTGCTATTCCCTATCAATTGTACCAAGGATACCTCCTATTTTGGAGGCACAGTCCCTATTTTTAACCCTTATCCCTTTGTCCCTCATAGCTCTATAAATGTCCCTCTTTTTCATTTCTGAAATAGATATGCGTCAATAAACTGACTACCTTGCTTCCTAGCTGTACATTAAATAACAACTTACTTAATATTTCATCATTGGATACAATGCAATCCTGAAAATGTGTCCCTTTTTGGCTATCTAATAAGTTGGCATGTATGTGTTTTGGCGTGGTTAAAGGTGTGTCTTGGTGTGATGTCCTGTGTTTGGGCGTGGTTAGAGGTGTGGCCTGATGTGTCCCTCTTTACAATCTCTAAAAGTTGGGAGGTATGCTATTGGAGATGATTTTCCATGCAACCTGGTGGTTCCCTGGAGCAGGATCCACATCCCTATACAGGGATTAAAAGTTGAATAACAGGGAAAAGGGCGACATGTATGAATCCTGGCACTGACAAGCCAGTTCTAAATTGCTTTAAGGCAGTGTAGAATGCGCCAGAATGTATGAACCTGTTCTTCTGCAGTTCATACCCACAGGCGTATAGTAGTGCCAATAGGACAAGTCTGGCTCAGGCAGACCACCTTTAACTTGGTGTGGCTCTTCTAACTTATGTACCTAGGGTTTGGCGTCAAAGAATCATAAATGTGTCTAATCCTACGAATGTGTTGCGACACGCCCCCAGAACGCCCCTAATCTTTGGTGCATTAAAAAGTGTCCTTGGCACATTACAGTGGCACTTATTGTGCCAGAGTTTAGAGTGTGCCTGTTCATACATTTTTTTTGGCTCAAAGTACACCAGAAAACTGTCAGAGCCCCATTCCTACATGTCGCCCTTAGACTCCACTACTTGGATTAGCCATATGCCAAATCCAAGGCAAATCAGCAGATTTATTGATACTGCCAGCAGGGCCAGACGATAGGAAGGCAAAGGTAGACGACCTTCTAGGGCGCCACTTCCGTTGGGTGGCTGCTATATGCCTTATTTACCTAAGGCAACAAAATACTTTGTTTCAGTTCTGACTGCCAGATAGGTCTTCTAATGGTTGCATTTTAAGCACTAGCACATTTATGCACTATTAACATTCTTACATTCTTCTACAAGCTCATTTCTCCTGACAGAACTGGTATAACTGAGTCATGTTTGTAAGTCGCCTTGATTGCACCTGCCTTTTCAGCTTTGCCCATACATTTTCAATAGGATTTTGATCAAGGCTTTGTGATGGCCACTTTAAAACATTGACTTGGTTATCCTTAAAAGGGTTTTCTCAGTACAGGCCTTTGCAGGCATCTTGAGCTTTCTCTCTCTCTTACAGCTTCAAATCCAGAGGCAGGTCTCTCTTCCCAGTAGGCATGTCTTTCCTCTCTGAAGAGTGGTGACATCATCATTCACCTCCCTCCACAAGCTCCTTGTAACCATAATACCTGCATTGGGGTAAACAGTTATACATACAGCTTGAACTGATGAAACAAATGTGAAAAATGCACTCTGCTCCCCCCTCTATTATCAGGCAAGAGGGAGAGAGGGAGCAGACTGTATAAGGTGGGGGGAGTGAATCTAACAGCTAGAGTCTAAGTAATTGTCCAAATCCTTCACATAGAACTATCCCTGTGAGAGGAACAGAGATAGCTCAGACACTCTTTATTACACAGCTTAGAGAGAGTGAAAGACAATGAGAACATAGACACAGACAGCACAGAAAGAGAGTTTCAGTTTAATTTTCACACAGCTAGAGGGAAAAGTGCAGGACAGCCAATCACAGCACAGGGGGTGTGTCCCACACAGGGGATACGTCCTGACCAGGGCTGAATTAAATATGAGGCAGCCAATCACAGCAAAGGGGGAGTGGCCTGACCCCAGGCATCATATTTAGCTGTAGACACTCACAGATTAGATAATATCTGCTATACTGCATAATTTAAGTAATACAAACCAATTGCAGAAGTGCTTATTTTTACTGTTCCTCTCATTACAGACATGTTCTTTGTAGCGGGAAAACCCCTTTAAGTTCTTTGTAACCAGTTTAGCAGTATGCTTCGGGTGATAGTCCATTTGGAAGACTCATTTCCGACCAAGCTTTAACTTCCTGACTGATGTCTCTAGATGTTGCTTCAGTATTGCCACATAATCTTCTTTCCTCGTGATGCTATCTATTTTGTGAAGTGCACCAGTCCCTCCTGCAGCAAAACAACCGCACAACATGATATAGCCAACCCTGTATTTCACGGTTGGGATGGGGTTCTTAGGCTTCCAAGCTTCTCCCTTTTTCCTCCAAACAAAACGATGGTCATTATGGCCAAACAGTTCAACTCAGGACATGTCTCCAAACATGTAAGTCTTTGTTCCTGTGTACATTTGTAAACATTAATCTGGCTTTTATATGTTTCTTTTGGAATATTGTCTTCTTCCTGGCAGAGTGTTACTTATCTCTTTTCAGCCTTTGAAGCCACACCACTTTGGTCCTCTCAACATAAGGGGGACACAGGGGTGTACAGTGAGACTAAAGTTGGGACAAAGATAGTTAAAGCAAAGCAAAGAATCCTGAGGCTTGTAGTTTTACAGAGCTAAGGGAAAATGTTGTAGGCAGCAAATACTGTTGATCAGCTGCAAAGAAGGGAGGCTACATATAGCACAGAAAAATCACACATTAACAGAGAAACAATAACAAGGAAATGAATAAAGATTAGGATAATTTTCAAGTGTTATTTATTTTTGACTTGCTAGACAATCCATTAAAGGAGTGTCATCGTTTGAGCTGTTCGGGCTGTTCAGTTCATTTTCTCAGATTGAGTTTGAAATCCAGGGGCGTGTCTCTCCTGTCAGCAGGCGTGCCTCTCCTCCCAGGAGGCGTGTCTGTCCTCACTGAAGACCTGTGACATCATCATTTTCTATAAAGCAGGGGATGCAGAAGGTTGTCTGGATATAACAGCTCCTTCAGGCTCCACAAGCACCTGTTATATCTCTTATCACACAAATTACACTGAAAGCCAGCAGCTTTCACTTCTAGTGGTGTTCACCCAAATTGTACTGACAACAGGCAGAGACCTTTACTCAACTACAAGGACAATTGTCAGCTTCAAGTAAAGACCTCTGCTTGCTGTCAGTGACATGTGAGTGAAAATAGGGGGAGAAGCATTCAGCTTTGAGATAAGACCCTACTCAACATGTCACAACTTGGCCTGGTAGAGTAGTGGTAGAGTGTTGGCTTTACAAGGAAGGGGTTTGGAGTTCTAGTCCCTCACAGAGTATATTTTTTTGTCCCCCCTAAATTCTACACATATGTAGAGACACCTAAAATATATATGTCAATCTCTATAATGATATATATACACATACATAGCTCCCCTATATCATTTCCCATCCCCCAGAATATATGCATTGTATCACATATGTTGGAAGTGCTCGGTGTGACTACTGTGAGGATGGGACACTATATAGGGGAGCTTTGTGTGTGTGTGTATATAAATAAAATTATAGATGTTCACACATATATTTTCATATCTTTACATATGTGTACAATTTATAAAAGAAAAAAAAAATACTGATGGGGCTTGAACTCGGAAACCTCTGTCTTGCAGGGCTGATCACCTAAGCTCTGCACCACACAAGAAGCTTATACAGACAAAGTGTTGAATCCTTATGTTATACACTACAGATGATGATGTCATAAGGAGGCGGGGCTTGCATTCGATCTGAGGAACAGAACACCCTCTTTTCCAAGTAGCAGCTTAAGGACTGGACCTGTGAGGAGGTGAATCAACCTCTTGGCAAAAGCCCTTTAAACAGGCAGTAATTGCCCAGATCCTTCACCTATAGCTGGGAGATGTACATAGAGGCAGCAGACCTTGGTTTCACTATCGATTTTAATAGCTCAGAGGGGAGTAAACACAGAGTGTGCAGGCAGCCAATCACAGCGCAGGGGGCGTGGCCGGGGCGTTTCCTGTCTAGGGGCATATCCCAACCGGCTGAATGAAATGTCAGCCAGCCAATCACAGTGCAGGGGGCATGTCTAGGGAATTGACCAGGGGGCGTTCCGACCAGCAACAGAGCAACAGCAGAAACAGAATACAGATTTACAGAGAAGCTATCTGCTAAACCAAGTGACAGAGGTAATGCAACCCAATTACAAAAGTGCTTATTTTTACTGTCGCCATAATCTGAGACATGATCTTTGTAACGATAAAACCCCTTTAAACCCTTCTACTATCCTGCACTAGTATTCATAAAACTAACCATTTCAACGCCCTAGACCACAAGGAATGTTGGAACTACCCTCTCCCTGCCCCAGGAGCAGCAGCTATATGGACATGAATCCCTTCAACCTTCCTTCCCCTAGACCACCAATGATTCATACATTAATGCATTCAATGCCCTATACCATCATGAATTAAAAAAATGAACCATTTAATTGCCCTAAACCACCAGAGATCCTTACATGATCCTTTCTGCACTTCCAGAAAAGAGTCCACTCAATTTAGGAGCAGACATTAACCCTGCCTACGCATAGCTAGCTCCACCCACCGGCTGGTTATTCACAGGTTTCTACCTATTCAAAGTGATAGGCTGAACCAGCTTGAGTGGGTGGGGCTACCTGCTGGTGACAGGTTCACTTTAAGATAGATCACTATGGATTATAAAATAGACCATATTACTGCTCTGGAGCAACAGGGAATTTTATTAATCCTTTACCTATGTTAGACTACCAGCTATACTTACATTATCTCACTCACTGCCCTAAACAACAAGAAATTTTGTCATTAATCCACTACCCTAGATCACCAGGGGTTCTGACATTCAACTCATTACTGCACAAGACCACTAGGCATCCTTATATTACCCCATCACTATTTTAGACCATGAGATTATAGACTACCAGGTATGCAGACAGTAACCCCTTCAGTTTTCTACACTATCAAGTATACTAACACTAACTCCTACACTGCCCTAGGCTACAAAATTGCCTTACATTAACTAACTCCCTGTTCTAGACTACCAGGTAATCTGACATTTACCCTGTCACTGTCCTAGACCACCAAATGCACCGGTATTAGCTCACTTACTGCCCTAAGTGATTGTGCCATTTAACACCTCACTGTCCGAGACCACCAAGTATTTTGACATGAATCCCTAAAATACCCTAGATCTTCAGGGATTCTGTCATTGGCCTATTTATTGGCGCAAACTAGAGGGCATACTGACATTACTCCTTCAGTACCCAAAATCACCAGAGATACAGACAATAATACTTTAGTGCCCTTGACCACCTGGAATATAGACAACAATCTTCACTGTGCTAGATCTGGATGCTTTTAAATAATATTTGCCATAAGTAAGCTATGGCCGGTGGCCATAAGAGGATGTTTGGATAGGGCCAAGCTAAACATTTGCATAAGGGATTATGATCTTCTTACTACACACCTGATAGCACCTTTGCTTAAAATAACAGTGACAAACTCATGTCCCTATAAACATGGCTAACCACAAATTATTTTTTTATGTCACCACACACGCCTGCTAATACAGTAGATTACTGGCGTTAATGGCATGTTCAGGTTATTAAAAATATGGTATTGCTGTTATGTAACTATGACCAGTAACTTAGTAAGATATATTACCTGCCATGGATCCCTCTGACACAATGCACAGCTCCAGGATGGTATGTGCACACACTTCCTGAATCAATGTCACATCCATAATCTGGCTGCAATGTAAACATATTGCTTGGTTAGCTTTACAACAAACACATTTTGTGGTTTTATTTTACATTTACTTGTACTTTAGCTTCTTATCCTTTATGACAGGACTTCTAACTAGGCAAAACCAGAAAGTAGAAGCCTATAGTAATGTGGGACATGTTATAATTTTAAATCATGTGTCAAGCTTAAAGGGGTTGTCTCGCTACAAGGATTGCTTTTAATGTTAAAGATCTTTCAAAAACAAGTCACTTTGCAATATGTTGTCATTAACTATGTCCTACCTAATCCTAGATATCCTCTCTTGTATAGGCTGCATCAGCTCTTCAGGTTGCTATAGCTACAGACCTGTTTGATCTCTCCTGATGGGCTACCACACTGGTCACTATAGCTACAAACCTGATGTCCTCAGCAGGCCAGTAGAAGCCAGTAAACACGCCCCTGAATTCAAAAGTGAAACCGAGAAAACAGGACTGAGGTAAGATGAATCAGTGTATTGAGACAACCCCTTTAAAGAACTAAGGCTTGTACGTCTAAGTTTATCTTTAAATGAAAAAGGAAAACCAGCAGCACAAGATACTAATATAGGTACGCGCCTACAACCCCAGTCCAAAGGTTCCTTCAATGTAGAAAAACGAATAAGGCAGCACTTCCAAATAAGCGGTTTTATTTCACCCAAATGTGCAACATTTCAGCTCAGCAATGAGCCTTTCTCAAGCCATTGCTGAGAAAGGCTCATTGCTCAGCTGAAACGTTGCACATTTGGGTGAAATAGAACCGCTTATTTGGAAGTGCTGCCTTATTTGTTTTTCTACGTTTATCTTTAGTCCTAATGGGAAAACAGCATTCTTTTGTGTCATCATGCATGTTCAATAACTGCAGAACTAGACTACAACTTTCATCATTATTTAGAGTGTAAATACATGTCTACATGGTATTGTTTTTCCATTAGTCTGCTTTCTTGAATCATTTGAAGTTTGAACCCTGTGCATGGGTAAGCAAGCGCAACAAGGGCAGGAAGATAATGCCAAAATTGCATTTATTGTAGCTATGTAACATATTTACATCTAATGAATGTGCATAGTGTTCCTTCGGCCATATTTTTTTTTTCTCAGAGTAAAAATGACTTGCAGTTTCAGAGTTTTAAATATGAAACAGTGCTTTTGGTGGTGTTTTATCTTGTAACATTTTTGTTTGGTTTTTTTTCTGCATGGCCTATACAGAAGACTATGGAAAAAACACTTGAAGAATGACATATCTACAGTATGCAGTGCTGTGATAAAATCATGAGAAACTGCATAAAATGCTACAAATACTAGCTAATGAAATGTTCTAATATTATGTAAAAAAAATCCTGAAAGTGATATAAGGGAACGTCCATACGACACATGCCAAAATACTTGTTGGCTTCTGAAGTTCCATTCTGAGTCCCATTCATCTCTATGGGGTTTTGGACATGGATCCGACATAGAAATGTTTGGGACGTGTTTTTTTTTTTACCTAAAATATGCGAAAGAATGAACATATTCCATGTTTTTTGTAAAAACAACGGTTTTGAAATCTATCTATATGTCTACCTATCTATCTATCTATCTATCACTGTGCAATAGCCATTATTAACTTTCCTCAGCAATTTGTGGTATAGTAGCTCTTCTGTGGGACTGGAACAGGTGACTAGCACTGAGCCTTGGGTGCCCATATTCCTGTCATTGGTTTACCGGATGCTCTTCCTTGAGCTACTCTTGGTAGCTACTAAGCACTGTCTACAAGTATTACCCCACAAGACCTGTGATTCTGACCCAACTGTCTAGGAATCACAATTTGGCTCTTGTCAAAGTCACTTATCCTTATATCTGACCATTTTTCTTGTTTCTGGTACATAAAATTTACAGACTGACTGTCTAATTGCTGCCTTATGTAGACTGCTCCTTAAGATGTAATGAAACATTTACCGTTATAGTTGGTCAGTGTTTCAATTAAGAAAATGTGTAAGAATTACGTATTTAGGAAATAACGTACATGAAACCTGCCAGTGTCAGACCTTGATTGTGCTAATGTGCATGGACAGTCTATAATCTCAGAGAGAAAATCAGGTAGCCTTGTGTCACTTTCATGCCACTTCAAACATTTATCACGTGCCCAGCTAGCAGAATCTTTGCGGAAGTCTTCTCCTAGGTGCCAAGCCATGGCATGGTCTACACTCCACATAGATTGGATATTCCTAAACAGAATAGACAGATGTGATAACAAACAAAATAATGTGAAGGGTAGAGAAAAGATTGTTGATATTTTAAAATATATTACTCATGGTCTCTATCATTCATTTTGATTGTCCATAATTTTTGACTATGTTACCCAGACGATGGCAACCCTAACAATTCTTAATCCAACATTTAATATGTTTCCAAATTCCTCTGTATATTATCTTTTTATGTTAATTGCTCACGACAGTGTAACATTATTTACACATCTGAGTATATGCTGAGTATTTACAATATCAAAACTAAACATATTAAAAAGAACAGGGCCTAATTGTTGTACTCGAGTGGTAAATCACCTAATAGGAATATATTTCATTTATTGCTGGGCTTATCACTTATGCTGCTTGTTTGCTGACAAACACAAATAAACATGAACTATAAACTATTATACCATTATACACAGCTTTTGTTTGTCTTAACTTCAACACCAAAATTATGGCGTAGCCAAACCCCATGTCGAACAGTGTGCAAAAAGTGTCCATGTATGTCTGTGTAATGCTGTACCAAAATTGTGCCACTTTTTTGTGTATTTTAAGACACTTTTCTGGTGTAAACACATTGGTAAATGAAGGCCAATGTTTATACTATGAAGAAGTAGTAAAACATAAAAAAGCTATATATATATTCATTTGGTATGGACATATTCTGCAAATCCAGTAAAAACAAAACCCAACAAACAACGTGGAATTATTTAACTTTTCCTCCAATACCCACTACCAAAAAAACTGTTTTAATACATCCTATATACACTAAAATGGTAGCATGAGAACAACAGCGTGCCCCGCAAAAAAAAAAAGTCCTCAAATGACTGCATCGCCGGAAAAAAGTGTACTTGCCAGCTTTTGAAAGTGGCCTTCAGGGAGATCTAGAGCTGTGGTGCGCATAGCTTACCAATCAAAAGTTTGCATAAGCCACTCCCTCTTTGTGTCAAGCCACATCCCTTTACAAAAGGACATGCCTACTACACCCAACTGTGGAACAGCTCTGGAAGAAAGCTAATTGAGGGGTTTGGCATCACACAGTTTTAATGGCCATTGGATACATTATTCAGCATCCAGGAGAGTTGGGAGATGCCACCAAACTGTGCCTGAACCTTAACCAGGAAAAAAACTTTGAGATTCTTAGTTCACACGTTTTGATAAAAAAATGCTTAAGCCACCCCCGGCTTACAACGGGATCTCAAGGCGGGTGGTCCTACTCTATTTTTACCTCTCACTAGAGTCAAATTCAGACTTCTCATTGGGTCAACTGACCTCCATAATCCAGAGAGAAAAATAAACCATTACACTTCTGTCAATAATTCCACCATACAGTGGCCAAATAACAGGAAATACCAGAGTGCACAGGCTCTGCAGAATGTATATTACCCCCATACATTTACCATACAGTGGTAGATACTAGTGTATACAGGCTCTACAGACTGTATTTTATCTCCATAAAGTGACCATATAAGGGTGGATACTAGAGTACACAGGATCTGTAGACATATAAGTGATTACAGTGCAGTTACATCCAGGGACTCACAGGAGATGTCTTCTATGACTGGAGTTGTTCTCTTTCCCTTTTCTTCTGCATCCTGTCCAGACCACCATGATGACTTCTCCTGGTCAAGAATCGTCCCTGCAAAATTTACCACACATGCATCTTAGAAATATTATTTTCCAGCACTTTCCTGGAGGTGATAGGTGGAGGTAAGAGGGCTATGGAGTTATAGGTGGAGGTGGGGAGGTTATGAGGTGATAAGTGGAGATGGTGGGGCATGATAGATGAAGCTGAGGGGGCTACAGGATGATAGGTGTAGGTTGGGAGGTTATGGGGTGATAAGCTAAGGTGGTGGGGCGTGACAGATGGAGGTGATGGGGCTATGGGATGATAGGTGAAGGTTATGGGAAGTTTATGAGGTGATAGGTGAAGATGAGGGAGTTATGGGGTGACATGTGGAGGTGAGGGAGTTATTGGTTGATAGGTGAAAGTTACAGGGAGTTTATGAGGAGGCTATAGGGTGATAGGTGGGGGTTTTATTTTGTGTTGGCACTAGGATGCATAAAACAATGGTGGGGAAGGGGCAGAAGAGAGGAGTACAGAGCATGGTTTACAATCTGATGGGGGAACAGAGGACTACCCACCTCGAGTTTTTGCAGCAGCTGTGGTCTTTACTCCCCAGAATTATATTGTGCAGGTTGAACTCCGTACCCTGCACCCCCAGAAGATCAGCTGCAGGCATGATCTTCATAAGTTGCAGGCAATGGAATTTAGTGCTGTCATGTTTTTTGTAATGTTTTTAATTTTATAAAGGTTTCCCCTTTGGACTATGTCAGACTCATTGACTAGATCGGACCAGCGTTAGATTGATTTCATAAATGATGAAGGAGAAATTTTGTTGGGGAGTGTTTATTTTAATAAAAGTTTTTGTGTACATTTTGTGTCTGTTCCCCCCCCCCCCACCCCTTTCATTACAGTGTTACTGATTTGAAGAGAAAGGCATGTGTTCAAACTGAAATGTGTAACATTTGGGTGTAACCCAACTGTTGTTGGGAAGTGCTGCCTGGATATTTTTTTGTGCAGGAAAGTTTGGTGACGTCCCATCCCCCACATGCTACACAATGTTTCTATCTTAGAAAAGCTGTGTGTCACCTGTTGTGTTAGAAAAACTGGGTGACACTCCATCCCCACAAGTGGCACACAGCTTTTCTAAGATAAGAAAACTATGGGTGTCCGAAAATTGGCGTTGCCATGGCAGCTTTTAGGCGCATTTAATCAGTGTAAACTGCGCCTGAAAGTATGATTCTTTCAAAAGTCTGGTGTTTGGAATACCTTGCATAGGAAACTTAATGTGCCTAAAAAGGCACATTGCGTGATTGAGACGCATAGCGTATCACTGCTAGGCGCATGGCATTACAGTGGGGCATAACGTATCATTACTAGTGTGTGTGATAATCCTCCATAGGCGCATTGCGTTATGGAGGCGCATAGCGTATCATTGCTACTATATTTAATGCGCCTTTTTAGGCAAATTACAATGTGTCATGCCCGGCGTATAATGTGCCTGGTTTTGGTATATTACATTTCATTTTTATAGAGCATATGGCGTCAAAAGTTTTTCAGGTGCAAAAGACACCAAAACTATGGCGCATTCATATTGGGACATGTCGCCCTATGTGTCCATCCACCCCACCTCCCCACCATTCTAAACCCCTTTCCACCAGACCCCCTCTGACCCTACACACTATCCTTGCTCCCCCACTCAAACCTCTCTCTCCAACCCTGCCTAAGTCCACTACTCTAAACCTCTCTCCCCCACCCATGCTCATTTTCCCCTTCTCCTACCTACACTCATCTCCTTCCTCCCCCATTCACACACTTATCTCCCCCATCCCCACTCATCCCCCTGCTCCCCCACCCAACCCTCGGAAAAAGTAATCACCTGTCCTGCTGTGGAGTTGCGGGCAGCCTGGATCTTCATATGCTGCTCTGCTAGGGAGATGGGATGGGGCTTCATGGCTCCTGTGGCTCCGCCCCCTCCTTACAGCAGTGCACTGAAACCCATTGCAGAGGTAGGATCCTGTGTAGGATTCGGTCAGAACAACGCTGGCCAGAGTCAGTGGATTCAGGACAGCATCCCCTGAGGTTGCGCTGGTGCTGCTTCTAGTGCAGAGAACCTCCAGCAGCCGTTCAACTGCGGGAAGTTCCCAACTCTGTCCGGGAGTGAGGGAAATTCCTGCTTTTTGTGGGACTCTCCCACACAATCCGGGAGAGATGGCAAGTACGATTAAAAGCTATGGCTCTCAGAACATGGTGACACAAAATAAAATTTGGGCCTCATTTATGAAAACTGTTTAGCAGTAAGACCGTCTTTGTTGCCCATAGCAACCAATTGGAGCTTTCATTTCATATAGTGTTTTGGAAAAATGAAAGCTGAGCTCTGATTGGTTGTTCTGGGCAACAAAGACAGTCTTACTACTAGACAGTTTTCATGTGGCCCAGATGTATGAACGTTGCTTCGCAAGTTTTCCGGCGTAGGTTATTAGAGAAATAATGACGTGTGCCATATCCGACATATTCATAAAGCATTTGGGCCAAAAATAATGAGTACGTCAAGACTGACACTTTTGTCTGCGCCACTTTTCAGGGGGCGTCTATGCCAATTCAATAGAACACATTTATGTAGCATGTCAAAAAGTCTCGCAGTTCATGTACAATTATTCATGCCATTTTCAAAGTGGCAAGACTTGGACAAAATTAGTCACAGTATAGGACACTTTTTTGCCGCATGGGCAGTTTGTCTTACAACATGACACATTTATAAAGTGCCGTGAAACACTTTCAAACACAAGCATGAACTCAACTTTGGCGCAGCACTACCTGAGACACTTTCCACGACACTTTTCATACCTCTGGGTCAGTATGTACCCCAAAATGGTGGCATTAAGACAAACAGCTTGTCCCACAAAAAATATAAAAGTCCATGTATGGCTGCATCTACCAAAAAATGTAAATATTTTTGCTCTCAGAACACAGTAATAAAATAAAAAATTGCTCTGCCCTCAAAACCCCAGATTACTGCATCCTTGTGAATTTATGTTGAAAGGGGTTGAGGACAACAAAAGACAAACGTGATGCTGTTTCTGGAAAGACTTTTAACTATTTCTGAATCCTTTTTAAACATTAAATAAAAAACTATTTTAGCTAATAATTATTAGTAATTTCTCTTAATGCAAAATGGAAACTTCAGTACTCTAAAACCATCTGCTCTTCCTTCCCACTTTTAATGCCATAATATATTACATTCTGTAAAACAGATCTTACCATTCGCCATCATCATATTTACTGGGCACAATCCTAAGCATTCCAACTTCAAAGACTCTGTGTTCAGCTGCTGCTGGTTTGGGGTTAAATGTGTACATGCCATTATTCACATGTTCGTGTACCAATGTATAGAGATATTGCCAAGAAGGTGACCAAGAGGCAGAATATGGCTCTCCTAAAAAAAAAAAAAAAAAAAATTTTATCTCAAAACCAGAATTCTTATCAATAGTTCTAGACCACAAACAGACAAATTCAAAAGGCTTGTTTAACACAGGAATTTCTTAAAATAAAAAAAATTCCACTGCAGCATTTTAACCTAAAGCGAGGAGTGGATGGAAAAGAATTGGGAAATATAAGGGAAGGACTTCGACTTCTTCATCATACTGGATTCACTTCTGGCTTTTGCTTAAAAAAAAAAAAAAAAACTGTAATTTTTTTTAAAATAAGTGTGTGAAACAATTGTATGAGATTTGTACCTGATTCTGTGTAGCCCCAGACTTCAATGTCTACTAAATCTGATTTCAAGGTTTCTGGGTTCCACTGAACAATTAAGCTGCCTCCGACATTTGGTGTACCATAATACTGCCATTTTGTTTCATTGACTAGAGTACATTTTTCAGACTCTGACACCTTCCCAGGATGCACTGTAATAAAACAAAAAATCTCTTAATGTATGAATAGAGTAATTGGTCATTATTACAAGTTAATAAATATTCATGTTTCAGTGGAGGGAGTTTTTGGGATCATGTATATTTAATATATTTTAGGTTACACTTCAACATGTTGTTCTACATTGTAATATAACATTTTATCAGCGTCTCATCACAGAAACCTATTTGACACTCCTGGGCCTTAAAGGGGTTGTCTCACTACAAGGATTGCTTTTAATATTAAAGATCTTGAAAAAACAAGTTACTTTGCAATATGTGTCCATTAACAGTGTCCTGTCTATTCCTAGATATAGCTGCTCCTGAGGTCGCTAAAGCTACAGACCTGCTTGATCTCTCCTGATAGGCTGCCAGCGCTGGGTGCTATAGCTACAGACTTTGGGCCACATGTATGAAAACTGTCTAGGTTCTAAACTCTCTTTGTTGCCCATAGCAACCAATCAGAGTGCCCCTTTCATTTCATATAGTGCTCTGGAAAAAATGAAAGGGGCGCTCTGATTGGTTGCTATGGGCAACAAATAGTTTTAGACCTAGACAGTGTTTATACATGTGGCCCCTGGTGTCCTCAGCAGCTCATCACTACAGGCCAGTAGAAGTCAGTAAAGCCAGTAAACATGCCCCTGAATTAAAAAATGAAACAGAGAAAACAGGTCTGAGGTAAGATGAATATTGTACTGAGACAACCTCTTTTAAACAAAATCTACAAAATGGTCCGCAACCTATAATACTGGAGTCTCTTTCTCTTGTTGTCCCAGTGCCTCTACATCATTGTAGCTATACCATAGATTGCTGAGTACCACTTTCAAACCTTTTTTTCCCCCCAATTACTCCCTTTTTTCTTTTACTTCTTTAAAGAGTTACTATTTATTTACTGCTATGAAAATACATCTCTTATTAATAAATAATTATTGCCAGCATTAGGGTATGTTCACACAGCGTTTTTGGATCCAATTTTGGATCTGAAAATCGCATCCCTAAATGCAGCGCCAATCTGATCCAAAATGCATCCAACACGCAGGTGCGTGTTTGGATGTATTTTGGCTACAGTAGGTTCGCACCCTATAGTTTTAAATAGGGCTCCTGCTGTGTCTTTCGGATCAGGAATTGACACGTCATTTTATCACACTGCTCATTACTAGATGCATGTTTGGGTCGCTTTAGAGCAGACCTGGACAAAGTACGGCCCGTGGGCCGCATCCGGCCCTCCAGCTCGTTGGATGCGGCCCGCGGCGTACGATGCCCAGGTCTGCTAATAGTAGCGCTGACAGCCCGCCGCAGCCGAGTATTGCTGAGAGGCCGCCACGGGCCATCAGCGCTACTATTACTAGTGAATTAGGCAGCGACGCGATGAACTCCGCTCACCGCGCCGCTGCCTCTCCTTGGCGCACACAGTAATAACTCTGTGCGGGCCCAGGAGCTGACGGAGGAGCATCTCGGCACTGGTGGCATGATGTCATCACGCCCACCAGCCCGGGAAGCTCCTCGGATAGAAGATGAGCGCGCTCGGCCGGGAAGCAGGTAAGCCAGGGTGAGTATTAGTGTTTGTTATTTTTAATTTTGGCCATAAAACTATATACCTGCCTGGGGACACACGTAGCTATCTATATACCTGCATGAGGACACACCTAACTATATATCTGCCTGGGGACACACCTAGCTATCTATATACCTGCCTGGGGACACACCTAGCTATCTATATACCTGCCTGGGGACACACCTAACTATATATCTGCCTGGGGACACACCTAGCTATCTATATACCTGCCTGGGGACACACCTATCTATATATCTGCCTGGGGACACACCTAGCTATCTATATACCTGCCTGGGGACACACCTAAATATTATCTCCCTGGGAAAAACCCCAAAACTAATATTGCGGGGGAACACCAACTACTGTTACCTCCCGGGGAAACACACCTACATATAACTGCCGGGGAAAAACCCCAAAAACAAATTTATCTGCCTGGGGACACCCCTAATATCTATATACTGCCTTGAAACCCCTAACTATATTTGCCTGGGGCCACCCTAACTATCTTATACCTCCCTGGGGACACCCTAACTATTTCTTTACCCCCGGGGGGACACACCTAATATTTTATCCCTCCCCTGGGGACACATCTAACTATCTCATCCCTGCCTGTGAGGACCCCTAATTTTCTATATCCTGTGTGGGAAGCCCTAACTATTACCTGCCTGTGTGGAGTTTTAATTATCCTCCCTGTATGGAGACCTAACTAGCTTTATACTGCCTGTGTAAAGCTTTAACTATTTCCTCCCTGTATGGAGCCCTAACTAACTGATCCCTCCCTGAGGGGAGCTGAAACTATCTTTTCTGCGAGGGAGCTGTACCTATCTTTAAACCTGCCTGGGGGGCTTACTATCTATATACCTCCCTGGGGGGCTTTCCTATCTATATACCTGCCTGAGGGGAGTGTATGTATCAAATATCCTCCCTGAGGGGAAATGTACCTATTTTTACCTGCCGAGGGGCTGTCCTATTATATCCTCCCTGAGGGGGGCTAAAACTATCTATATTCTGCTGAGGGGAGCTGTACCTTCTTATATTGCCTGAGGGGAGCTGTACCTATCTATTCCTGCCTGGGGGGAGCTTCCCTTTTGTTTACCCCCTGAGGGGAGCTGAACCTATCTAATCCCTGCTGAGGGGAGCTGACCTATCTATATCCCTGCCTGAGGGGAGCTATCCTTTTCTATATACCTGCCTGGGGGAGCTGTTTTATATACCTCCCTGCCGCGGGTACCTATATCTATTACCTGACTGAGGGGGTGTTTTATACCTCCCGGGGGGGGGACATACACTAATACCTACCTTACTAAGGAGAGCTGTATATACTGCCTTCTTCCTCAGTATATATGGGTACATGAGAAACCTCAGTAAGTTTCCCAAAATAATCCCAAAAAAAAAAAAAAATTTTTTTCCCCTTTATCCTTTTTTTATTAGGGCCCCCAAAAAACCCTCGCACTTTCTATGCGGCCCCATGGGAAATTTATTTCCACCCCTGCTTTGAGTTGTAGATGGTTTCCCAAAACGCATCTAATATGGATGTTCACACGGACAGAACACGCCATGTGAACATACCCTCATAAAGTATTTTATTTTTATCTACACGTTACAGATTTTTGGGATTCAAAATCTGATCAATTTGCTCAACATTTCAGATTCCCCTGGTAAGCCACTTACTTTTCTTCTCTTTTGTTTTATTAAGTAGGTTTTTTTGCTTGTAAAGAACATCATTATTTTAATTTCTATTTACAAGCCTTTTTGGATGCCTTTTTTTATTAGACAATTGTTAACCTGCCTATTTGTGCTGTTTTTCATTTTCTATAAAGAACCACAAGGGAAAACATCAAAAAAAAAAAACACTTCAGACCCAATAAATGTACCAAAAGTGAGAAAAATACTACGAAAAGAATTGTATGGTTTGCATGCCATTTATGCCCAAATTTTCATGACCCAAAAAGACCAAGTCTATGTGTAAACCCAGCCTAATAGTGTGTTCTAAAACTATTTTATGAGATGAGATTTTTTTCTTAATGGGAGCCACTAGCACAGATGTTGTAAGCACTGACCCTTGCAGGTAAAGGGATCATTTTGGGCTAGTGTGTTCATTAGTTAGGTTTTCAGAAGATCCCCCGAAAAAACTGCAACCCCAAATTTGTGACTGCAGTCGTAGAAAAAAAAAAGGGGGTGTTATTCATTTATTAAAAGGGTTTTTTTAAATGTGTCATTGGC
>JAODAL010034270.1:0-44475 GCA_025379985.1 Phyllomedusa bahiana
GGTGCAGGTTATCCGTCTGCTGGGGCCCCCCATGCAAGTAGGTTAGAGGGTTTGCAGTGTACCCGTCTGTCCAGGGCCTCATACACAGTGGGTTAGCAGAGGTGCAGTGATACCCGTCTTTTCCCAGGGCCCTCATACAAGTGGGGTTAGCAGAGGTCGTGTTATCCGTCTGCCCCGGGGGCCCAGCACAGTAGGGTTAGCAGAGGTGCAGTGATATCCATCTGTTCCAGGGCCTCATACACAGCAGGGTTCGCGGTTGTGTTAGACACACGTCTGGTAGCCACCTGGGTCATTTTGGCAGTGAGCTGATCACCTATAGCATGTCCCTTCACCCTCCAGCACCATCCTAGCTATGGTTCACCTCTGACAATGGCGCGTGGTGTCTGCAGTTTCCACGTCTCTTATTCACAATGGCGCCATTTGTCCACTCCCGGTACTTTCACCACAGCAGCCGCCAACAGGTCACAAACTGCGCAGTTTCAGAAATGCCACCACCCTTGACTCCAAAGTCATCCCTGTTCCGAACTCTGATGAATCGCTCTTGACAGCAATAAGGGAAATATGTGCAGACAACCTATCGCACGCCTAACATACCCATCAAGCCAGCACACCTTGTGTGGTCATAATAATGTGACTCGACTGTGTATATAGTTGGTGCAGGAGGTTTCTGGAGCAATATACAACATTTACTAGTACAACTATAAGACATTTATAATGTAGCCTACAGGGCAAGATACCGCTTCAAACCTCAACCTGCAGCTCAGTGGGATTTGGAGTTGGTTCTGAATGGTGGCTGTGAGGAATCTCTCCCTTTTCGGAGGATACTATTGTTATTTTACTTACATTGTGATGTCTGATTCATATTTGAAGCCGCATGAATTAAAGAAAGAAGAAGAAACTATTTGTTTAGCTCGGTCTATACAATAAGCACTAGAGGAATGATAGATCTGTAGAGACACAGAGCTCCGTATTTTTTGTAATCAGTAATATAGGAGTCTGTATGTTTCTTTGTGAGCGCAGTCTCTTTTATTAAAGAAAGTGCTCTCCTATTTTCTAATCAAATCGAGATTTTATTTCCTCCGAGACAGTTGGCAGAAGTCAGGAATATTAAATGCAGCCGTGTTTTAATTAGAATAACATATTGTTCTGGCTTTTTATCTGTCAGTGTTGTGCTCTCTGGGCCCACACAGCTTTGTCGAGTCAGTAAATTACTATATGTCTGAATCCGGGGTTTGCAGCGCTGGGTGTTACGCTGCCTGACAGTATTACAATCAGCGTCCTAATTAAATGACCACTAATCCAAGGTTTATCTAACGTAAGAGATGTCTCATATTAAATCACAACTCTACCCAACAAGCAACGTCGAGGTTTCGGTGTCGAGTAATTACTTACACTGCGTCACAGATCCATTTCCCTTTCCTGCTATAGGTAACTAACTATTCATGGTATTCACTGGGAGATAAATGAAACTGCTTTGCTGGTTACACTGGGGAACAAAAAAAAATTTTTGGGGGTGCCTAGAAATTTTGACCTTGTTCTGGGTATTTGAGTCTAAAAAGCCCGTCCATTTTCTTCTAGCAGCTCTAGTTTATGAGATGTTGATTACATGATTCTACACTGTTCTTGGTGCAGATGAAGGGTTAATCCACACGGGAAGGGTTTTCAGTCGGTTTTCGGACTTGGAAACCGACTGTCAACCATCCCCATTGACTTTAATAGAAAATCCAGCCCGTAGTCTACACCGCACGGTTTGCTACCGGGTGGATTTTCCAACCGCTAGTGTTCTGAAAAGCTCAGAACATGCACGATCTTCCGCCCGGTTTTGGGGCAGAGGCTGTGCTATTCAATAATTAGGGAGACGGGCAAATCTGCAAACCAAGGACGGAACCGTTCCCTAAAACCAATGAAAAGACAATAAAATACAGCTGGATTCTTCATCAGATTCTGCCGTGTGGCGGTAGCCGAATAGAATTGAATTCGCTCGTGCACACTCATGTTTTTGTTTCATGTGTTCTTTAAAGGGGTTGTCTCACTACATTGATTCATCTCACTTCAGTCTTATCTTCGTTTCACTTTGAATTCAGGGGCGTGTTTACTGGCTTCCAGAAGAAGCCAGGTCTGTAGCTATAGCAACCAGTGCTGGCAGCCTATCAGGATAGATCAAACAGGTCTGTAGCTATAGCAACCAGTGCTGGCAGCCTATCAGGATAGATCAAAACAGGTCTTTTGTTTACAGCGACCTTTAGGAGCCTGATGCCCAGCCGATACAAGAGGGATATCTAGGAATGTTAGGACACTGTTAATGGACACATATTGCAGGGCTTGTTTTTGCAAGATTTTTAACATCAAAAGCAGCAATCCTTGTAGTGAGACAACCCCTTTAAATGTTCCAAAATGTATGTCTTTTCTGTTTCACATGAATTTCCAATATTTTTTTTAGTACAATATTAAGTGACCACTACTTTCAGCAGCAGATACTTGGTAAGGTGGCAATGCCAGATCTCCAAAACTAGAGCTGATAGGGGGAAATGGGTGTCATTTTCAGAATCAGCGTCTCAAACAGACTCCGATCCGGTTTCAACTTTTAAGGCACAAAAATTAGTGTTTCCCAGTGTTTTTATTGAGCAAGGGGACCATCTCCTGGGCCCAGAACATCATACGAGACGCACAAGTAGATGAGTCAATGACAGCTATTACTGGAGTAACATTGTAAGGGTTACAACACTGCAGAAATGTTACTCTACTTGTTCTGCAGTTTTCCAAAATCAGAGCAAAAGTGCTGTATTTTGTCACGGTTTTGGAAAACTGTGCCACAAAACACCATCTAAGTTCAACATTAACCCTGCCACAGGCAAAAATCCACCGCTGACATCTACTATCTGCACTAATAAAAAGGGCAGCATGTACACTGGTGCTGGGCCTAGAGGCACTGCTAATTTGCCAGACGGCATAATAATATCTTCAGTATCGCTGCTGTAAACGTCCAAAAGCCAAGAACAAATCTGTGAACATTTCAACATGTGAGGCCCTGAGCTAATAAACCTAAAACACTGTCCATAAACAGCGCTCCCTCAAGTTACAGTGGCATCGGGATACAATAGTTTCAATGTCTTCCAGAGGAGTCGCGTACAGCTGAAGTGTCCCTGCCAGCGCCCGGTGACTCAAGTATAAGCCGAAGACGGCTTTTTCAGCTCATTTTTTGGGCTGAAAAACTCGGCTTATAATCAAGTATATATAGTACCTTTTTGTAGAGAATAGTACGTTTGCTGCCTTCTGCAATGCGCCCAAAGTACATCCCGCAAATATGTTAAAATCACAGCACTCATTGAGTGCTATTAAAACCCAGTATATTCCCCGGCATGTACTGTGCCGGTAATAATGAAAGTAATAGGAGGTGGGACCGTAGCACTGTTGAAAGTACGTGAAGGCCAGCCGTGTGGGCATACCCTAATACAGCTGTTTTATTTTCTGTCATTTGCTAGATGCTTGATGCTAGATGTGCCCCCAGCTAAAAAGATTGTCAAATTGAACATAATGAACCCATTGCCTTGCACAAGTGTTGTTGCCGGAGGGGTACATGCCTGATGCCTTTGCTCCTGGGTCAGTCACTGGGCCTTATGTATGAAAACTGTCTAGCAGTAAGGCTGTCTTTGTTGCCCATAGCAACCAATCAGAACCCATAGCAACCAATCAGAACCCATAGCAAGCAATCAGAGCTCAGCTTTATTTTCCCCCGGCACCATATGGGTATGTTCCAACGGCATGTTAGATAAGTGGCCAATACGTTTTTTCAATACGTTAATGAACACATTGAAAATCAATCCTAAACTGCATCCAAAAACACATCTGCAGTACCTTTTTGGGTACATTTACAAACGCGTTTTTTTTTAATACGTTTTCTTTCAAATTAAGAGAGACAACCAGTATGGGGGAACCGTACCCGAAAAGACCTATATGTTAAACTTAGCTTTTATTGTCATACAGATACAAAATCTGGTTAACCCATAATCCATTGGATAAAGCATACAAACACAAAAAAGTAAATCTTCTCTTTCAACCCTAATTCCTATTGAAAAAAGGAGTAGAAAGTTCTCTCCTACCTATCAAAAATGGAGTATCCTATCAATCTGTCCATTTTTTATAATGAAATCAATGAGATCTGCCTGGAACATTGTTAAAATGTACCCAAAGATGTATTTAAAGGGAACCTGTCACATAGTTTTTGCCCCCCTTGCTGAGGGCAGCACAAGCCAGTGTCAGACCTGCTGTTTCCAGCGCTGTGTCTCTTATTCTGTAAGATGCTGGAGTTTTAGAGCATTTATGCTCAAATCTTATTCATGAGCAGGTGTTAGCCCCGCCCACCAAATGCTAGCCCCGCCCATTGAGTTATTCACATGTTTCTACCTATTCAAAGTAACACGTTAATCAGTTGTGAGGTGGGCGGGGCTAGCCTCAGGTGGGCGGGGTATGAAAAAAACTCACTCTTTCCAGGTGAAAACTGCAGATTTGAGCATTAAATACTCAAAAACTCCAGCATCTTACAGAATAAGGGACACAGCACTGGAAACAGCAGGTCTGACACTAGCTTGTGCTGCCCTCAGAAAGGGGGGCATAACCTATGTGACAGATTCTCTTTAAATGCTCTGAAACTCCAGCATCTTACAGAATAAGGGACACAGCGCTGGAAACAGCAGATCTGACACTAGCTTGTGCTGCCCTCAGAAAGGGGGGCATAGCCTAGGTGACAGATTCTCTTTAAATGCTCTGAAACGCCAGCATCTTACAGAATAAGGGACACAGTGCTGGAAACAGCAGGTCTGACACTAGCTTGTGCTGCCCTCAGAAAGGGGGGCATAGCCTAGGTGACAGGTTCTCTTTAAAAAAAATGCCGTGTGAATATACCATATGAAAGAAAAGCTGAGCTCTGATTGGTTGCTCTGGGCTGTAATTGGTTGCTATTGGCAACAGACAGTCTTAGGCCGTGTTCACACGGCTTATTCCCGACGGGATTTGTGAGCCCCAATCCGGCTCACAAATCCGCCGTGAATAAGGGGCGGGTGGGTGGGGGGGGGGCCGCTTTCCCCGGCCCAAAAGACTTGCATTATCCACGGCGCGTATTGCGCCTGGATAATGTGGGATGTCCTTCTTTTTTCCCCGCCCGGCGGATTGGAGAGCAGTGGATTACCGTAATTACTCCGACGGATTGGCGCCGTACTGCAGCGCAAATCCGGCACGCAGTACGGCGCCAATCCGCGGCAAAATAAGCCGTGTGAACGAGGCCTTACTGCTAGACAGTTTTCATACATAAGGCCCACTATGCTAGAAATGGGCAGATGTGGTACCTTCAGTTTCAGGTTAGGGCAGCCTGACCCTCTGTGATTCTATAGAGGAGGGCTGGAAGGCAGGAAGGTTTTTCTGCTACTGGAGTCCTTCTTTACAGCAGTCTCTGCCTCCTGAGTCCACATCTAGTTACAGATAAAGCGGCTGGTTAGGAAAGTAAGTAGAAAATGTTCAGTGTGAGAAAATGCAGTCAATTTAAGAACCGACATCCCTACCGCATCCTTCTTCAGCGTCTAATGCTTTCTTTCCTTTTTCCCCTTCCCTCACAGGGACTGCGAGCAGCAGACAATGATCCGACAGCGCCACCTTATGACTCGCTCCTGGTTTTCGACTATGAAGGCAGTGGCTCCACCGCCGGATCCGTTAGTTCTCTCAATTCCTCTAGCTCTGAGGATCAGGACTTTGAGTACTTGAACGACTGGGGCCCTCGCTTCAAAAAACTGGCCGATTTGTATGGTGGTGGAGAGGAGGATTGATGGGACATCTGCACCGTATCAGACCATAACCTCCTCAGTTGTACAGTGGCAGCTTTCATTATTTTTTATGATTAAACTCCCGACTCCCACCCCCCCTTCCTGACTGAGTTCTTTTTAGTGATAAATTAGGCAAACTTTCTTTCCGAGCTTCATTCCAGTTTCAGGGGGGAAAAAAACACCCTTTATGTTCATTTTATATTTCACTTTGCACCAGGTAAAATAGGATTTCATTCCTCTATGGTATGCGATACATCCTAGTTAATGCATGGAGTCATGGTTTGACTGCCAAAAATTTGATCATGACTGAAGTCACAGCGGGGTTAGGATATTCTGGCACTAAAAGTGGATTTGGACACATAAGTGTTGGTTCACGTGACGGATTTTAACGAGGAATTCAATGCAAATTCCTCGCTAAAATCCATGGCCATTGAACTACAGCGAGGAATTTTCCACACCATGGATGTCAAATCTGTGATGCAGGAAAAAAAACAAATGAATGTGTTCATTCTTTTGAGCGGATCCTTGTCGGATCCTGCTCATGGGGCTAGCCCCATTGTCCGAATCAGAGGCAAATGTCGCCTCCGTTAAATAGTTATCACCTTGGATTTCTGCTGAGGATTACACGGCTGATTTTTCAGATAAGAAGAGTCCGATGTGTGAACCTACCCTAAGGGCATGTTCACACACTGTTTTGGGATGAGGTTTTCGGAGCATTTCCTGGCCCAAAACCTCGTCCAAAACGCCCCCAGTTCATTTCATTGATTCCTATGTAAAACTTTGTTGTAGTTCACACACAACGAGGTTTTTACACGCGCCTTTGGAAGCAATGAAAAAGAAGTGTCATGTCAATTCCTGAAGCGCGTTGTAGGTGCGGTTTTTAGCGCGGTTTTGGCACATTTTGGGCGCGGTTTTGGCAGCGGTTTTTGTCCTGGCTATTCATTTGTATGGGTGAAAACCTCGTCCAAAACCTGATCAAAGCCTCGTCAAAAACCTCATCTGATGAAGCGTGTTTCAGGCGAGGTTTTGATGTGGTTTGGACGAGGCTTTTGGCGAGGAAACGCTCCGAAAGCCATGTGAACATGCCCTAAGGCAAATAGTAGTAAATTGAGAGTCTGCCCCCATTATGTGATTAAAATGTTATTAATTGCTACATCCTGGTCAGATCTGAAATATAAAAATCAATCTGAAGGGCAGATAATGCCACTGTCTCCCAGTTGGCACCACAAAAATCACCCCATTCCGGGGCATCTTGTCAACTGGGAAGAAGTGCCCGCTCCCAACTGGAATGAAGCATTTGTCACCTTTTTTGTCTTGAACTTAACTAGGAATCCGGCATGTCTGCGTTCCATTACTGCTGCTTCCCGCCCTTTATTTTATGTGTGCGTGTGTATATAATATATATATATATATATATATGTGTATATTATAGACACCCTCACACACACACACATCTGTACATAGGTGAGCAGGGAGGTTTCCTGAAGACTTGAGTGATTCGCCACTCTATCGTCTTAACTTGAAGAAAAAAAAAACTTTTTTTAAAAAGCACTGTTTTTAAAAATGACAAAAAATGACCAAAAAAAAGAGAAAAAAAATATTTTAAAAAAGCATTAAAAATATTATGTTTTTTGAAAAAGTGCCTTTTCGGTACATTATGTGAGGTGATAGGAGTCTCAGGAGAAGTCGGCGGAGGGAAGAAGGATTGAATGATGGTGTCAGAAAGGATTGCTAGCCAGACAGTGCACAGGTGTCAATCCTGGTCGTGAAAAAAAAAGAGAAACTGTTACACTGGTAAAATTTTGGATTTTTTTTATAGCTTTCCTGTTAGTACCTCCACTGGTTTCTCTGGCAGTGAAGGGGTTAAGAATGCAGAATTCCTCATGTATTATTTTATTAAGGTACTATGTAGGGAGTGTCACATGTTAATATCACAGATCATCATGAAACGCTGTGGCACAGATATGTCCATAAAGGATTGATTTATTACATTACACCAAAACTATGCATATGTAACTTAATTTAAAGGGGTTGTCCGAGATTAGAAAAAAAATGAACAACGCCACTCTCCTCTATAAACTGTGCTGGGTATTGCAGTTCAACACCATTTAAAGGGGTGTTTCCGCTATAGACTTTGACGGCATATTACTAGGATACACTGTCAAAGTCTGATAGGTGCAGGTTCCACCTCTAACCCGCATCTATCTCAGGAGCGGGACCCCAAAAGTTATCACTCAGAAAGGAGAGCCGGTCACGCTCGCGCAGGACTGCATTCTGTTCTACGGGAACCCCCATAAAAAAGAATGGAGACCACAGCGCTCCCCTGAACTGGGAAATCCCATAGAACAGAGTGGAGAACATAGCGCTCCCCTGTACTGGGAAATCCCATAGAACAGAATGAAGAGAACACAGCGCTCCCCTGTACTGGGAACTCCCATAGAACAGAGTGGAGAACATAGCGCTCCCCTGTACTGGGAAATCCCATAGAACAGAATGGAGAGAACACAGCGCTCCCCTGTACTAGAAACTCCCATAGAACAGAATTGAGAACACTGCGCTCCCTTGTACTGGAATCTCCCATAGAGCAGAATGGAGAACACAGCGCTCCCCTGTACTGGGAACTCCCATAGAGCAGAAGGGAGAACACAGCGCTCCCCTGTACTGGGAACTCCCATAGAACAGAATAGGGAACACAGCGCTCCCCTGTACTGGGAACTCCCATAGAACAGAATGGAGAACACAGCGCTCCCCTGGACTGGAAACTCTCATAGAGGAGAATGGAGAACACAGCGCTCTCCTGTACTGGAAACTCCCATAGAGCAGAATGAAGAGAACACAGCACTCCCCTGTACTGGGAACTCCCATAGAACAGAATGAAGAGAACACAGCACTCCCCTGTACTGGGAACTCCCATAGAACAGAATGGAGAACACAGCACTCCCCTGTACTGGGAGCTCCCAGAGAACAGAATGGAGAACACAGCGCTCCCCTGTACTGGGAACTCCCATAGAACAGAATGGAGAACACAGCGCTCCCCTGTACTGGAAACTCTCATAGAGGAGAATGGAGAACACAGCGCTCTCCTTTACTTGAAACTCACATAGATCAGACTTTAGAGAACACATCTCTCCCCTGTACTGTTATCTCCCATAGAACAGACTGGAGCACACAGCACTCCCCTGTACTGGGAACTCCCATAGAACAGAATGGAGAACACAGGTTTCCCCTGTACTGGGAACTCCATAGAACGGGAATGGAGAACACAGCGCTCCCCTGTACTGGGAACTCCCATAGAACAGAATTGAGAACACAGCGCTCCCCTGTACTGGGAATACATAGAGGAGAATGGAGAGTCATGTGCAAGTGTGACCAGCTCTCAGTTCGGAGCAGACAATTTTGGGGGTCATTCTCGAGATAGGTGTGGTAACCACCTCTGGGACCCGCAGTCAGCAGACTTTGATGGCATATCCTAGTGATATGCCATGAAAGTCTACAGTGGGAACTACCTCTAAGTAAAAACCTGCAATATACTGGACAAAGGGGGGAGGGGGGCGCTGCATCTGGAATAGCAAGCCCCTACCTATCGGAAACTGGTGATGCCATTGACAATCTCAGTCATGTTGCTATGGTTGTTCATAAACATTACCCTCTAGGCTGTAAATGCTACCATAAGTAGGCAGTACAATGTATATTGTATTGGTTATTCTTTCTCAGGATTGATTGTGCAGAATTTCCCCTGAGAGAAGCAAGGGTGCTAAAGGCACCCGCTAAAGCATCAGTCGCCCCTGCCCATAAAAATCCAATGACCGTTTGACTGAACTGCAGGGGGTCAGGGGTGTCGGACACTAATAGGCTACATCATCATGAATATATTGACTGTCGCTGGCTACTCATACTAGGTCTGTTTCAATAAAGGTGCCGACCTATCTCAAATGTTATATAAAGATGTGTGTTGCAAAATGTAATATACAAGCAGCAGCAGGAAGAATACTTAATAGCATAGTAGTAAAACATATTAAAGCAAGGTAGTATGGAGTGCAAGCCTCTTATGTAACTTATGCGCCAATATTAGAGACATTAGTTTGGCTCGAGGCTGCTGCCTGTTCTCTGTTCTGCATGTTTGTCCATAGTGTTTTTGGAAACCAAAGGCTTGGCTGCTGAGGGCATGACTGCACCTCCTACTTCAGTGTGTTCCTCGCTATAACCACTTGTTCTGCAACTTTTTAATATGTAGTTTTTTTCGCTCCATTATTTTCAAGATCTTCGCTTGCTGTCGTTGAATGTGTACATTGTTGTTTAATGAAAACCGAAAACACAAGATTCTGTTCACATCACATAATTTTTTTATCTACAGTTCACACATACACCAGCTCTCCACATACACGCTTAGGGTATGCTCACACAGCATACTGTGCGCACCGCAATATGCTGTTTATTTTAGAAGTACGCGTTGTCCCCCCGGCCGGCCCCAATTACTTCTATTGTCAGCGGCAAATAAGCGGCGCAAAGAAGTGACATTCATAGTTCTCTATGAGAGCTATGAATTACCGTAATTGTGGCGTGCATTTCGTCCGTATTAAATTGCAAATACGCAGCGAAATCTGCCTAGAAACAACGGATACCACAGCGGAAACTGACGGATCCATTGTAATCAATAGGGTTCATTGGACACCATGAGTGTCCGTTGTGAAACTAACCCCTAAGATTGTCTACACTGCACTGGTTTACAGTTGTATTTAAAGGGGTTTTCTCACTACATTGATTCATCTTACCGCAGTCCTGTTTTCTTGGTTTCATTTTGAATTTGGTGGCATGTTTACTGGCTTTCTACTAGGCTGCAGTAGAAGCCAGGTCTGTAGCTATAGCGACCAGTGCTGGCAGCCTATCAGGAGAGATCAAACAGGTCTGTAGCTATAGCGACCACAGGAGCTGATGCAGCCCATACAAGAGGGGATATTTCAGAATAAGTAGGATACTGTTAATGGACACATATTGCAAAGTGACTTGTTTTTGCAAGATCTTTAACATAAAAAGCAATCCTTGTAGTGAGACAACCCCTTTAATGCAAAAAAACTGACTGTAACTCATCCCCATAGACCTCAATAGAAAATTCGACCTGTAGTCTTCACGGCTCAGATTTTCTGAGCTTGGATTTCAAATCCAAAATCCAATCAAAAAACTTTTTTTTATAAAACGACGGAAAACAGCATTATATTACTGTTCTATGTGGTCCGGCCAAAAACCAACCACAAAATCTGCGCAAAAAACCCACCTGGTTGAAAAACGAAAACCGATTGTAAAATACTGATCAGATTCTATAATAGAATCCGATGTTATTTTACTTCTGTTGTGTAGACGAAGCCTAAGGCTATGTTCACACGGCTTAAATTGGGACGTATTTAACCCTGTACTGCGCTCAATACGGGGCGAGATATGTCCCAGTCATTACGGTAATCCACAGTTCTCATAGAGAACTATAGATTACGCCTCCTCTCCCCGCTCGGACAATATGCCGCGGGGGCAGATAAGTGACATGTCAATTACTAGCGGCGAATACGCGCCGATAGTAATGAATGTCTATGGGGCCGTCGGGCTGCCAGCCCACCCGCCAATCAGCGCGAGCTCCCGAACACACGGCGCAACTGTGGGGCATAATTACGCCCCAAAATATGCTGTGTGAACATAGTCTAAGGCTATGTTCACACGGCTTAAAATGGGACGTATTTCAGTCCATAATTACGCACCGTACTGCGCGAATTACGGCTGGAATACGTCCCAGTCATTACGGTAATCCTCAGTTCTCATAGAGAACTATGGATTACGTCTCCTCTCCCTGCTCGGCAAATAAGATAAGTGACATGTGAATACCACCGGCGTATACGCGCCGCTGGTAATGAAAGTCTATGGGCCGGCGTAATTACAACCCGCAAATAAGCCGTGTGAACATAGTCTAAGAGTAAGTTCACACGGCTGATTTAGATACCGAATTTTTAGCATCCAAACCTCGTCTGAAAAGCGCCTCAGTGCAGTACTTTTCAGACAAGGTTTTGACGCGGCTTTAATCCGGTGTTGGACAAGGTTTTCCAAACTGTTTTCTTTCTGACACACCCATACAAATTAATAGCCAGGTCAATAATCGTGCCGAAAAAAGCGACCAAAACCGTGTCTAAATCCGTGCTGAGGTTTTGGATGAGGTTTTAGAGCTCTCCATTGATTCCTATGGGGAATTTCAGCAGTGAAAATGCTTCAGGAATTGACATGACACTTCTATTTCAGAGCCCAAAGAAGGGCGGATACCGTGCAGAAAAACCTTGTGTGTGAACTACAGCCCTGCTTTACATAGAAATCAATGAAAATGAACTGGGGGCGCTTTTGTAGTTTTTTTGGACGGATCCAAAAACAGCATCTAAATCAGCCATGTGAACTTAGCCAAAGTGTCCGTTTTCACCCCTGCGAATGGAACCCCCAACGCAGATGTGAACCAAGTATGGCAGCGACCATAAAGACACTCCTTATAGCAGGCGGGTGTACTATTGGTGTAGTCTACTATGTTATTTTATACATCATTTTCTTGCAACGCTTTCAAACGAGTGATGATTTATAGTTACATAGTACGGTTGAAAAAAGACATATTTCCATCAAGTTTATCCACACAACAATCCAGTCCACACAGGAACCTTTATCAAGGACCTTTCACACAGGACCAAAATGTTATGAAGGTAATAAATGAAGACTTGTTTGTAGGTGCTATTTTTTGCCATTTTTTTGGCTGGAGTGTGACGCTGTAATACCAGTCTCAAAGGTGTGCACCAATATATTTATCCAGTGCTGCTATTTTTATACTACTTCCACGGACTGGATCCAGTTAAAAAAAAAAAAAATCCATTCTGATAGAATAATATTAGCACATGAGTGACAGATGCCACGTGTGACATTCATTTAAGGGTACGTCCACACGGCATGGTTTTCTCACTGGTTTCTCAGACAGTTTTTGGAAACCGTCTGAAAACCGACAAGTACTGTCTCCATAGACAAGGAATCCTCAAACTGCGGCCATCCAGCTGTTGGGAAACTACAACTCCCATCATACATTTATACAATCTATAACAGTGGGAATGATGGGAGTTGCAGTTTCCCAACAGCTGGAGGGCTGCAGTTTGAGGATGCCTGCCATAGACTTTAATAGAAAATCCGCCCAGTAGTCTACACTGAACAGATTTTCAACTGCCATACTCACTAAGGAGAGACAAATAATATAGCTCAATACTTCAGCTAAAAGTTTCCTACATCTGTAACTAGCCTAGCTTCTGTAGACTCCGGGCTGAAATAATTTATCTGTCCTGATATGATGTATCACACTGTCAACTCAGACAAGTTGATGGATTATGTAGAGATACTCTATTCAATTTACAAGAACTGGATGCAACTGTGGCAAATCCTTAGCAATAGGTCACAACGTTTGTGGTCTAGAAACATAAACAATACTGTTTCCTTTCTCTGACAGCAAGCAGAGATCTTGAAAATGGTAAAAATTTCGAGATTCTGGTTAAGCCTTTACATAACCTGATGTAGAACACACCCTGTTTAGTTTGTCAGGTCAGTGGCTGTATAAACTTTAAAAGTGACATCACTTTTCTGGTATGCTTAGAGAAGATGTCACCTCTTTCCATCCACCGCTACAGACTAGTGTCAAAGCGCTTATCACTCAGCCGGGGGCCACAGAAGGCTTCAGTCTCTGGGGTTACAAAATGATAAAATCTGCACTCCTTTCTGCATGGTGATGTTTGTATTTTTGCAAAGATTATTTTAATTTTTTTATATCTATATCTTTACTACTTTGCATATAAATCATTATCGTGCACGAGACATTAATTCATTTCAACTACAACTGCCAGTATATATCTTTCAGCTGCACAATTTCCCTCTATATTCAGCCCTTAGAAAATGTTAAAAATTTCCCATTTGCCATGTTTATTTCACCTTTACATATACCCAAAATCTCTAAGATATATCCCAGTATCAGATAAAAAAAAAAAAAAAAAAAGAAAAGACAAGACATGCATGGAAAAGTTCGGTCAAACAGGATATGAAATAAAACTATGCATCCAACACCAAACAACAGAGTTTTCTATTGGGGCAGAGAACTCCAGTTTTCTGCTTTTCCAGACGTAAACAATCAGATATTAATTTAGGGCATACGACATACTAAGCGCCGCTCAATTTAAATGTTTGAAGTTCCAAAAACTGCTAAAAAGTCATCATAAAACTTAGTGAGAATATTAAACGTCCAAAAAGTTATAAGCACAGTAAAATGTATATAGTGAAGAGGTGTATAATGTTAATGATAAGAGTATGATGTGTATAGAAAATGACTATAATGTGCCTCAAATCAGAAACATATTGACACAGAAATTAGTTGTATGATGTATGAGGTTAGCTGGAGCTAGAAGTGAATGCATCGCATATGACAACCTCTAAGGCCATGTTCACACGGCTTAAAATGGGCCGTATTTCGGTCCGTAATTACGCGCCGAAGTGCGCCAATTACGGGCCGAAAACGGCCCATTCATTACGGTAATTAACAGTTCTCATAGAGAACTATGGATTACGTCTCCTCTCCCCGCCGGGCGGGGAGATAATTGACATGTGAATTACTAGCCGCAAATACGCGCCGCTAGCAGTGATTGTCTATGGGCCGGCGAAGTGCCGGCCCCCCGCTCCTTCCCCCGCCCCCGTCCACACGGCGTAATTGCGGGGCGAAATTACGCCCTGCAAATACACCGTGTGAACATAGCCTTACAGATGAGGTCTAAGTTAGAAACATAGAAAAAGTCTCCCACTAAGTATATTTTAGAAAAATAAATATTTGACTGGATTGTATGAGATCACAAAAGCGGACTCCGTAGTCTGTGTCAGACGTTGCAGTTCAGGACCTGTAACTTAAAGGCGTTTTCTCACTACAAATATAAGCTTTCAACATGTAGGGACAAGTAATTGAGGATTTTTTCCAAACAGTCTTGTGATTTTACCTTGGTCAAGAGAAAAGAGAAATTTTATCTGCTCTGAGTGCACACAGATTTCTCTGGTTATCGGCCATGTCTCCCTTGCTGATTAGACAGAGAGCAGGGAGTGACTTTTACCATGCACAGAGCTCACTCTGGAGCAGATAAGATTTTGTTTAGGCCTGGTTCACATGTGAATTAGAGATTACGTTTAAAACCTCTGTCGCATGTTCTGTTGAATGACAGAAAAAATAGTGCAGCAAACTGCACTATGTTTTCCATCTCGATGACGGGCACCACGCCGGAAACCCAACCCAACCGGAAACCCATTGTAATTAATAGAGTCCATAGGGCGCCGTTGGTGTCCACTGTGAAACAGATCCCATGGCTTCCGTTTTCACTTTGATGCAGAAACTTTCGGTGTGAACCAAGTCTTACAGATAAGCAATTGTTTTGACTCCTTGGAGCACTTGTAGATTTATTTACTGAAGATTAAATCTCCTGTGTTTATGTCTCTGTAATGTCTCAGCTAGTTATAGGGGAGCTAAATATGCTAATTACTGCTAGAGATCCAACCACAGCCTGACAGGCAGAGTGAGTGAAAAGCTGCTTGTGAAATAGCATGGTGAGAAAACCCCTTTAAGGATTTGAGGAAAAATATTAAACATAACATATGTGAGTAAAGCTAGTAAATACCCCGTCCCAGGGTGGTGACTGTGATAAAAAAAAATCCATCCTTTAGGACACAGTTCTTGTCCTAGAATATTGACAACAATCAATATATAAATATCTGTCCGCTACACTGCAGAGTGCAGGGCACAGTGGAGTGAGTTTGGATGAAAAAGCTTCCTTCTCCACCTCTGGTACTGCCCACATTACATTGTACACTCACGCTTTGATGTGAGCGCTGACTGTAAGTGTAGCAAGAACCGCTCTCTGCTACACTAGTGAGCGGGTGGTGCAGCATCATTCTCCCTCAACCCCCCACCCCATGACTGGGGAGTCCAGCCACAGTGTCCTCTACAGTATAAACAATTGGGTGTCAAGTCCCCCTCTATTGGCCCACATATATAAATGCTTTAGCATGTCATGTGCCCATCCAAACACATAGTAGCAGTATTTCAGTTACAAAGCAACAGAACACTATATATATATATATATATATATATATATATATATATATATATATATATTTATATATATCACACACACACACATATTATATTAAATAGATATGAATGGAATTGTTTAGGGGGAATAGGCTCTATTTTTTATCTCCAACAACCCTGAATTATGTCTGACAGACTGGTTGCTAGGAATATGTCTAAGAACACTTAAGCTATGTCTGCACGGCATCGGACAAAAACCGTCCGAAAGTCGGCTGTTTTTTGTCCAAAACACGACCGCAGTTTTTGTCACGTTTTGCACAAAAGGCGTGGTCAGTTCTCATTTTTTGGCCATGGGAAACTGACGGCAAAACTGAAAACGCCAACGTATTATACAACATGTTGAATAATACGCCGGTGCATGAAAATGAGCAGAGAAAAAAACAACCTGTGTACAGGACGTTTTTCCTATTACAGTGTAGGGGCTGGCTGAACGATCGTATTTTCAGTGGTTTTAGAATCCTAAAATCGCTGAAAATACGATCGTTTTTCTATGCCGTGGAGACATATATGGTGTTGTCAGGCAGCCTGTCTCAAGATAACCATCTGTCCAAATATTTAAGTCTTGCCAGTAAGCTGAGAGCAGAGATAAGAGTATAGAGGGAAACTTCAGCCACTTCTTACCTCTAGATGTAAAATCTTTTTAAACAGTAAACTATAAGAGACCTTGCACAATAAATTTGCCCATAGAGTATATGCAGAGAATAGTTATATATCCCTAGTATATGACAGAAGGGCTCAAAGCAGGATATCCAAATCCCAAAAGTTATACAGAAAAACTACATTTTAGATCTATCTGAAGCAGGTGCACCGCAGCACCAAAGCAATGGTAACCATTTCGGAAACAGGGCCCCGATTTTCTTATAAACCTAGAACTTAAAAACCCTGTTTTGGGGATATATTGTAATATGCTATGGGCAACTGTATCTAGACAAAGTTACATATGTCCTAGAGACTGTACATTGTGACAACATCACAAAGGGCAGTGCCTTACTGGATCAAGTCTTGTGCATTGTGTCACATCCTGACTTCCAGTCAATCACAGACTCCATTCCTCTCACCAATGTCTATACTTGCTTCAGCTGCAAGGACACACAGGGTCTTCAGATTACTTCACACTTTGTAACATCCATCAAACTGTCGACGTGTTTACAAGTGTTTCAGAAGGAGAGTAGTAAAGAGTAGTTCAATCACTGCTGGAGAGGTATTTGCCGTTCTGCATGTAACCGATATTGTAGACAATTGGTGATCTTGTTTTTCTGTATAACAATTATGCAATATAAAAGGCTCACATGCTTTATGAGTGGACTTTCTGAGAGATCCAGTCCTTGGCCAGAGCCAGGAGAACAGAAAATGACTAGATAACCCTCTCCAACAGGTCAGCTGGGTCCTCAGTGTACTATGCAATCCAAGGAAGATTGGACACTGGGTTGAAATTCAGTCTTTAAAAGGAATTTTGTGTTCTCGGAATACATAGATATAGAGGCCGGGTTCACAATGCATATGGGGTCTTGTTTGGGACCTCCGTTGCGGATAGCCTGAAAAAGGTATCCCGACGGATCCCCACGATGCATCCATAAGGAACAACCTTCAAACTATTTTGTCCAGCATAGAAAGTGTTAACATTTAGGGTATGTTCACACGGGGTAATTTCGGCGCGCATTTCGCCACGTTCCAATGCGGGCGAGATGCGCGCCGAAATTACGGTAATCCATAGTTCTCATAGAGAACTATGGATTACGCCTCCTTTCCCTGCTCGTACAATATGATCGTATTGCACGCGCGGGGGAGATATGTGATTACTCGCGGTGAATATGCGCTGCGAGTAATGAATGTCAATGGGGCCGGCGCCCCCCCCTCGTGCGCCACGGAAGTATGCGCGTATTTACTGCGGAGCGTACTGTAATAAAGTATAGGGTGCGATCCTGCTGTATCCAACACGTATCCAAACACGCAGCTGCATGATGGATACGTGTTGGATCCGTTTAGGATCTGATTGCCGCAGCCTTTTTGCATCCATGTGAATGGCCCCTTAGGAAAAAGAGCAAACCAAGGTCAAAAGTGACTATGTTTGCACTGTTGTCCCTATGGATGCGTTGTGGGATCATCTCTTTAAGGTATCACAACGGATATCCAAGTCCTGAATGGCACTAAACCAAAGTGAGAGCCTAGCCTGATATATACAGCCATCTCCTGGCAAATTGCATTTCAAAAGGAAACATGACATTACAGCAATTTCCAGGCTTTTGATTCAATACATTGTGTATGCCATTTACTATGATATACTAAACTTACAGTACAGAAACAGACTGAATATGTATAACTTGTATTAATGTACAGATGTTCAGTGCATGACAGCATACACACCCCAAGCTGCATTGTAATGGTATTTAATTACCCCCTTCACTGCCACATAGTGATGTCACCATGTTAGCCATGACCTGCAGACATCTCTGTCACACAAGTATGTCACTCCGGAGAGACAAGGCCTCTAACACAGATCACTGCACCATATGTATATAATTTATACATGTGTAAATATATATGTGCACTGCTAAGCAAAAGCTGCTTCTTGTATTTTGGGTGCGTGATCCAGGACCCCACAAATCAGCCTTTTGAACCCATGTATGGTTTCCAAATCTATCATGAGGAACCTAGGAATTCGCTCATCCCTGCTAGCGGACACCGCCTGCAAATTTTCAGCCACTGCATAGGTTAGGTCAATTCCCGTGATGGCTGAAACAGGTGAGCGCCAACTTGACTCCAGCTGGCATCATTTTTGCTTACTGCCTCCCTGCATGATTTTGATTTGACGATGCTACACCTTCGCCCTTCTTAACCGCCCCCGTCCCCCGCATGTAATGTTTTGCAGTTCCCCCAAATAAGATTTACTCCTGCCCATAAGTGCAATCCAGGCACACGACCACGGCAACAGTCTAATAAATGAATACAACAAAATCTGTCTGAAAAAAAATTCTTTTGTAAAAACTGTCAACAGCACAAAACTTTTTTATATATTGTTGTTTGTAGTTTTTTTTGTATTGAAAACAAAACAAAAAAAAAAAAAAAATATCAACAAAAAAGGGGTAAAGAGGACCATAAACCCGTACATGTGTCTGTATGTTTGCCTAATATTACAATTTCTTAAATGACTCTGGTTAATTGTGTGTTTATGCTGAATTGGATCCATGCCATCTTGCTCTGGTGTAAGAAAAAAAAAAAAAAACAAATAAAAAAGATAATTTAAAAAAATAAACAAGTGAAATAAACATCCCGGATGCTCCCATGTGGATGTGTTTTTGTTCCACCTCGTTCTATTACCTAATCTTTTATGTTTGGTACCGGTTTCTACTGACTCAATGCACATACCTAATGATCAAGGTACAACACTGGACCTGGACAGAGATAGCACAACTTGACTGATGTGCCTGTCCATTCTACAATTCTGGTGTAAACTATGGGCGAGATCTCCAAAAACTGGTGGTGCTACGTCCGTTTTTAGGCGCATTAAATAAGTGTAAAGTGTGCCAGAAAGTCCGACCCTATCAAAAATCTGGCGTCTGTTATACCTTGCGTTGTAAAAACAATGCCCTAAAAATGATGCGCTGTGCGACTCCATAACGAAATGCGCCTATTGAGGCTCATAGCACATCATTACAAGCGTATATGTGTTAGGCGCATTTCACATTTTACAAGTATGTGTTAGATGCATTTCATATACTTGTAATGATAAGCTATGCGCCTCCGTGCACGATGTGCCTCGATAGGGGCATTACATTACCAATGAAATGTTTTGAATATCATTAGAAGCGTATGTTATGCCCCTATCGAGGCGCATAGCACAACATTACAAGTGTATATGGGTTAGGCGCATTTCACGTATCTGTTAGGCGCAATTCATATACTTGTAATGATAAACTATGTGGGACCGTGCGTGATGTATCTCAATATGGGGCATTACATACTCTACCAATGAAATGTTTTGTGTCGCGATTAGCACAAATCGCGGCACATAGAATATCATTAGAAGCGTATGTAATGCCCCTATGGAGGCACATGGCGCACGGAGGCGCATAGCTTATCATTACAAGTATATGAATTGCGCCTAACATTTACGTGAAATGCACCTAACACATACTTGTAAAATGTGAAATGGGCTTAACACATATACACCTGTAATGATGTGCTAGGCGCCTCAATAGGCAACATTTTTAGGCGCAGTATATGCCGGGAACGTCACATTGTAGTTTTGGTGTACGACAGTTCATTTACATCCAAAATATGGTGTCAAAAGCGGTTTTAGCGCAATATAGACCAAAAAACTGGCGTTGGCGTGTTGGGAAATGTCGCCCTATGTCTACTCCGATTCCCCTGGTAAACAAGCCAATTTAGTTGGGAACCTATGACCACCCAGGCATATGTAGGGAAAATGTAGTGTAACATAGCGGCTATTCAGGATATTTAACAAGATTTTTTTCTAGACTATTTTAGAGTTTCATATAAAATTAAAGGGGTAGTCCCATTATGTTACGAGCGCTGTCCCTCTAATTCACTTCTATGTGCGTTCCGAGTTCGGCCAAGCACACACAGTCCGCTATACTCGGGACTCCTAGCGCCACCCTCCTCATTCAAATGCTGGATCGCACTTAGCAACGAGTGGCCGGCGAAGAGAATTTCCTGAAACGGGACTATCCCTTTAAAATCTTCATAACAAATTGGTTACCTTTGTAAACACATTATAACACTTAGACTATGTTCACACGGCTTATTTGCAGGACGCAATTACGCCCCGCAATCACGCCGTGTGGCCGGGGGCGGGAGCAGGGGGCCGGCACCTCGCCGGCCCATAGACATTCATTACCAGCGGTGCGTATACGCCGCTGGTAATTCACATGTCACTATCTCCCCCCGCGGTGGATTCGCCGAGCAGGGAGAGGAGACGTAATTCATAGCTCTCTATGAGAGCTGGGGAGTACCGTAATGACTGGGACGTATTCCAGCCGTAATTTGCGCACTCCTGCGCGTAATTACGGACTGAAATACGTCCCATTTTAAGCTGTGTGAACATAGCCTTATTTTTTAAGACTATGATGGGCCATCAATGAATGACTGGTTAAGTTCAAGCCTTGGGATGACAACTCCAACCCCTAACGAGCAGGACAAAGAGAAAACCTGCACAACTTGGCAGGAAGTAGGGGCCAAAACTGCCCAGATCAAGAATCAAGAACATACCCAAACCAGAGGAAATCACACATTTAGGGTTTGCTCAACCCCTGTCCCATTGTGGCTTAATTTGCTGGCCACCAGAAATCCCTTGGCCGGCTGCAAGAGGCCTAGGGGCCTTATGTTGCACTGGCCTGACATAAAAGCGGTGACCACCACAAAAAACTCGTTGAAAACCAAAACCTAAAAATTGCTTTGAACCTGAGTATTTTGTCAGCTTTTTGTCCAAAGCAGCTGGGTTTCTGACGAGTTTTTGGGGTGGTTTTTAGTTTTTTGTTGAGGTTTTTGGTCTGTTTTTTGGACATTTTTGGGCAGTTTTTAATGTATGCAAAATTCATATACCTTGTTTAAACACTTGGGCAGTTTTTCAGCAGAACCGTCCAAAAACCATCCGGCGGTTTGCTGGATTTTACAACATTTACCCAAAACCGCTGTCGCCCAAAAACGAGCAGAAAAATAACGACCTGTGTACTCTACAGGTCATTTTTTTTAATTAAAGTCTATTTAAGGCTATGTCTACACAGCACACAAAAACGGTCCTTTTTTCGGCGGTTTTAGTATTTTGAAACTGCTGAAAATCTGACCATTTAAGAAGCCCATAGACCTTAATACAAAAAACAACCTGTGGTCTACACAGGTGTTTTTTTTCTGCTTGTTTTCTGGCGCCGACTGTACGGGCCAACGGTAAAAAAACGAGAGCCGACCGCGTTTTTTTTTTTCAAAAACAGTGACAAAAACTGTGGTTGTGCATCGGACAAAAAGCCGTAGGCTTTCCGACTGTTTTTGTCCAATGCTGTGTGGCCCTGGCCTAATACTCTAGCTGAATTCCACTCAGCTCATCCACTTGTTTGAATACACAACACAAATAAGATCATGTAGATGTTAAGGGCAGGGGTGTCAAACTGTGGCTCTCCATCTGTTGGGAAACTACAACTCCCATCATGCCCACTGTTATAGAGTATATAAATGCATGATGGGAGTTGTAGTTTCCCAACAGCTGGAGGGCCGCAGTTTGACACCCCTGTGTTAGGGGGTGTTCACACACTGTCTTTTGGGCCATATTTTTGCGTGTAATTTTGCCAAAATACAACCCAAACAATGTGCAATACAATTGCCATAGACTTTAATGTAAATTACACAGTCTCAATCACGCACTGCGTATTTTACAATCGTAATTTTGCGGGTGTCTGCAAAGAAGTGATATGTCGCTTCCTTGCAGACATATACACCGTGAAGTGGTTTAAAGTATAGGAGTCAGGAAACTGCCTTGGGCCAGTTACGCAACATATTAGCTTCGTAATTCCGGGTTTGTGAGCCCGTAATTTCAAAGTGCAACCCACGGCGTGTACACTTTGTGAAATACCCTTTGTGTAAGATCCAACACTGCAGGTAACGCTTGGAAACAAAACCACACATGGTGGCCAATGAGTATACAACTGTGGCATTACAAGCAAAATTGTGCAATCAGTGGCCACAATATGCAGGTGTGGTTTCACCATCAGGCTGGGTTCACACGGCTTATTTGCAGGGCGTAATTACCGTCTGGACGGGGGCGGAGCGGGAGCGGGGGGCCGGCACCTCGCCGACCCTTAGACTTGCATTACCAGCGGCGCGTATACGCCGCTAGTGATTCACATGTCTCTTATCTCCACCTGCGGCGTATTCGCCGAGCAGGGAGAGGAGACGTAATCCATAGTTCTCTGAGAACTGTGGATTACCGTAATGACTGGGACGTATTCCAGCCGTAATTCCCGCACTTCGGCGCGTAATTACGGACTGAAATACGTCCCATTTTAAGCCGTGTGAACATAGCCTCAGGGTTTGTTCACACTTAGTTTTCACTCCGTGTTACAAGCGCTTTACAGATCCCTCTCTGGGTCCCAGAGACGGATCTAAACAATTAGCAGTGACTTTAAGGCCGTGAGCTCACAAATCCGGCGTGAATAAGGGACGGGACGGGGGCGCCACGCCCCGGCCCATAGACAATGCATTATCTACGACGCGTCCGCGCCGTAAATAATGTGCATGTCACTTTCCCCCCCCGCGGCAGATTCGCCGAGCGGGGAGGAGCGACGGAATCCAGTGTTCTCTATGAGAGCAGGGGATCACCGTAATGCCCCCGACGGATTGGCGCCGTACTGCAGCGCAAATCCGGCACGCTGTACGGCGCCAATCCGCGGCGCCCCCACCGCGCTCCGGCCCCGCCCCTTATTCACGGCGGATTTGTGCGCTCAATACGGCTCACAAATCCGTCGGGAATAAGCCGTGTGAACGAGGCCTAACACTGCGGGCTATGAGGAAGACGCAGCGGCGTTCACACGAGAGATCGCCACTGCGTGTTTCTCTCCTGCCTGTCGGCTCCGTCCTGTGGATGCAATCATAGAATTGCATGTCAATTCTCTGATCGGGTCCGCAAGACGGACCTGACAGGCAGGAGAGAAACACGCAGCGGCGATCTCTTGTGTGAATGCCGCTGCGTCTTCTTCATAGCCCGCAGTGTTAGGCCTCGTTCACACGGCTTATTCCCGACGGATTTGTGAGCCGTATTGAGCGCACAAATCCGCCGTGAATAATGGGCGGGACGGGGGCGGGGCCCGGAGCGCGCGGGGCGCCACTCCCGGCCCCATAGACAATGCATTGTTTACGGCGCGTCCGCGCCGTAAATAATGTGCATGTCACTTTCTCCCCCCGCGGCGGATTCGCCGACCGGGGAGGAGCGACGGATTCCACTGTTCTCTATGAGAGCAGTGGATTACCGTAATTGTGCCGCGGATTGGCGCCGTACTGCAGCGCAAATCCGGCGCGCAGTACGGCGCCAATCCGCGGCAGAATAAGCCGTGTGAACGGGGCCTAAAAGTCACTGCTAATTGTTTAGATCCGTCTCTGGGTCCGTCCTGTCGGTGCCAGAGACGGATCTGTAAAGCGCTTGTAACACGGAGTGAAAACTAAGTGTGAACAAGCCTTTATGCTGTAACTGCAGTGTCGCAACTTACCCTTAGGCTGGGTCCAAAAAACAGAAGAGGTACAGGCAGTCCTCGACTTATATCTGTCCCCTAGTTACAAACGGAGACTGATGGGGCATGCTGGCATGTTCCACAGCAAACAGTAGCTGTGAAACTACAAGTTCCAGCATGCCACAGCAGCACATGAGGCGAAAATGAGGTGAAATCTTCCTAACAGGGCCACAGACAGCAAAACAAATGTAAAAACCCTTCCCTAAAACTAAAAAAAATCCTTTGTGCTGGAGTTATACAATAAATATACCTGTTACGACTTACATACAAATACAACTTAAGAACAAACCTACAGCCCCTATCCGGGGGACTGCCTGTACAAGTCTTTTATTTATACGTTTTCTCTCTGTAAGGTTTCATTTTGGCTGTAAAAATAACACCTCAAAATAAACTACATGAACCCAGCCTTATTGTGTCCCGTAGTGCAATAAAGGCGAAACGAAACTTCAGCAAACCCCTTCCTGGGAATAAACCAACAGATGAAAATCCCTGTAAAAGGCCAGTCCAGTCAACATTATGTAATATGGTTCAGATACGGTAAGCACTTTCTGAAATAAAAGTGCTGTGTAGAGCGCTTCATCCTCCTTTTGCACAGCTTATAGACTTCCGTGACTAGAAATCTGACAAAACACTCTGCAAACTGTGTCACCGATTTCCATAAGCCATAAAACAAACTTCTACTACTGACCCTTGAAAGGGAGCTTCCTGGTCATTACATACAGAGCAACAGTATAACATGAACCCTACATCCAAAACGTGTTCGACATATTTTGTCACACTGCGCCCCCTATATCCTCCTCCTCAGCACAGCAAAAGTGGGTGTAGTTTAAGCAGCAGCTCACATAGGGGGCAGACTACATTTCCCATCATGCATTGCTGACATCTATTCCAGGCTGGTCTCCTCCCGTACATTCATCTGCCTCCTTAAGAGAAAGTACCAACCCTCTTGTGCATCTCATATTGTGCTCCCTCACTGCTGAGCCCTCATATTAGTTCCTAGTTACATCCTCTGAAAACTGAACTATAGGTCGTAGCCCTTGGCATCAAGCTATAAACATCAGATTTTCGGCAAGTAATTGGTGAGTAATTATGTTGGAAACTAATTATTATTTTTACTGACTATTTATTATAGAGTTTTACTTTGTAACTCTCACTTTTTATATGAGTCAATCTTTATATACCGGAATACCCCTTTAAAGGACATTAAAGGGGTTGTCTCACTACAGGGATTGCTGCTTTTTAGTTTAAAGATCTTGCAAAAACAAGTCACTTTGCAATATGTGTCCATTAACCCCTTCCCGACATAGGATGTATGCATACGTCCTGGCAATCGTGCGGCGAGCCGCGCACGATCGCGGCATGGGACCAGCGGTAAATTAAGGATGGCCGCATGCCGTATCTTCGTTACCGCAACCTGTTATGGATGTGATAATGAAGCCGCAGGCAGGAGGAGGGAGCTCCTCCTGCCTGCTCCCGTCGGCTGCCGCACTACAGTTCGGCAGCGATCTCCTGCCTGATGGTCCGGGGAAGTGAATGGCAATTCCCGGGGTCATGTGTGACGTCACCATGCCCGCAATGCATGTGGGCATGGTGACAGGCAGTTGTCATGGCGACCAGTACACCGTACTAGTACGGTGTACTGGCCTGCCTTCTAACAGCAATCTGATGATTGCTGTTGGAAGAAAAAGTAAAAAAGTGTAAAAAAGTAAAAATAAATGGTAAAAGTGAAAAAAAAGTAAAACGCAAACACAAAAAATAAAATAAAAACACGTACACCGCCATTTTCCCCTTTACAAACGCCAATCGCCCCAAAAAAGATCAAAAATAAAGTACCCATATTTGGTATTGTTGCGTGCGTAACGACCCACCCTATAAATCTGTCACACCGTAAAAAAAAATAAATAAAAAACAGTCACAGAATTGCATTTTTTGTTCATCCCGCAGCACATAAAATGGAATAAAAAGCGATCAAAAACTCATATAAACTCCAAAGTTGTACCAATTAAAACGTCCGTTCGACCCGCAAAAAAAATGTCCTTACACAGCTCTATATATGGAAAAATAAAAAGTTATGGCTCTCAGAAGACAGCGATGCATAAATATTGTTTTACACATTTAAAGCACTTTTTTTTAAAAAGTGCTTCAGAATAAAAAAAAAACTATGTAAATTGGGTATCACCGTAATTATATCGACCCAGAGAGTAAATCTAAATTGTCACGGATACTGCGCGATGAGTGCTGTTAAAAATAAAAATAAAAAACACTACTAGGATTGCAGCATTTTCTTCACCCATCCTTCCTAAAAATGGATTTCAAAGCGATCAAAAAGTTTTGACCCCCCTAAGATGGTACCAATAAAAACGTCAACTCATCCCGCAAAAAACAAGACCCAACACAGCTCCGTACACCGAAAAATAAAAAAGTTATAGCTCTCAGACTATGGCGATGCAAAAACGTCTTTCTTTTTGAATAAGTATTTTTATTGTGTAAAAGCAGTAAAAACCTATAAAAAAAATACAAATTGGCTATCGTTGTAATCGAATCGACCTGCTGAGTAATACTAGCATGTCATTTATACCGCACGGTGAGCGCTGTAAAACATAAAAAACACTACCGGGAATGCTGCATTTTGTTCAAAATGCCTCACAAAAACCTTAATAAAAAGTGATCAAAGCGTCATATGCCCCCCATAATAGTACTAATAAAAACGTCAACTCATCTCGCAAAAAACCTGCCCATAACCAGCTCCGTATACAGAAAACTGAAAAAGTTATGGCTGTCAGAATAGGACAACATAAAAACGCAATTTCTTACAGACCTAATTCTATTGTGTAAAATTAATAAAACATAAAAAACTATATAAAATTTATATCATTGCAATTGTACCGGCCCCACAGTAAAGTTTTCCTGTCATTTATCCCCTACGGCGAACACTGTAAAAATGAAGCCCAAAAAACAATGGCGGAACTGCGTTTTCTCCCCCCATTTTCATAGCCCAATACTAAAAAAAATGATGGAACACCTGTACACCTAAAATGCACAGTACACCCCTAGATGAGATCCATGAGAGGTGTTGAATCCAAAATAGGGCGACTTCTTCTAAAAGGTTTCACCTGTTCTGGTACTTTGGGGGCTTTGCAAATGCGACATGACCCCACCAATATCTGCGCTTCAAAAGGAAAATAGCGCTCCCTCCCTTGAATGCCCTGCCATGCGCCCAAACAGCAGTCTACACCCACATGTAAGGTATTGCTGAACTTGGAAGAAATTGCTTAACAAAATTTGGAATACTTTTTTTACAGGATTCCTTGTAAAAATTCAACATTTCAGCTAAAATTGCAGATTGTTGGGGAAAAAAAATTCATTTTCCCAGCCTAACGCTTAAAAATTTTGTGAAACACATGTGGGGGGTTAATATACTCACTACACCCCTGGAAATATTCCTTAAGGGGTGTAGTCTCCGATATGGGGTCTTTTTAGGGGTGTTTATTAGGTTTTAGCCCCGTAGGGTGTCCGCAAACCTGAAATGGCACCTAAATAAAATTGTAATGAAAATGAGACCCCAGAGTCCGGTAGGTGCCCTCCTATTCTGGGGCTTGTGGTTGAGCCAAATAGCGCACTAGGGCCACATATGGGATATCTCTGAAAAATGCAGAATCAGGGGAATCAATATTAAGTTGCATTTCCCTGATCACATCTACCGAGTTCTTGTGAATAATGGCTGAAAATTGAAAATCTGCAAAAAAAAGGTGAAATTTTAAATTTCAACTCCACTTTGCTTTCATTCCTGTGAAACACCTAATGGGCTAATAAACTTCCTACATGCTGTTTTGAATACTTTAAGGGGTGTAGTTTCTTAGATGGTCATTTATGGGGGTATCTAACATACAGGGCAATCAAAATCACATTAGAAGTGGACTGTTCCCTAAAAAAAAATGTATATTGCAAATTTTCGTGAAAATGTGAAAATTACTACTAAATTTCTAAGCCCCCTAATATCATAAATAAAAAAAGACATTTAAAAAATAGATGCCAACCTACAGTAGACATATTGTAGATGCTAGTTATAAGCTATTTTGAGTGGAATAACTATATGTCTTACACTCAGAAATTTTTGAAGTTCGACAATGGTAAATTTTAAAAAATGTTCACGATACCTTGATATTTTTCACAAGTAAACAAGGACTTTTTTAATCAAAAATTTTCTTATATCTTAAAGCACACTGTGTCACGAAAAAAAACAATCTTAAATGCATGGATAAGTAAAAATTTGCAAAAAGTTTTTCTCACATAAAGTGTACAGGGCAGTTTAAAAAAATGGGGCTCTGTCGGGAAGGCCAAAACTGGCCCCGGGCGGTAAGGGGTTAACAGTGTCCTCCCTATTCTGATATCCCTTTGTATGGGCTGATCAGCTCCTCAGGTGGCCATAGCTACAGCCTGTTTGTTCCCCGATGGGGCTGCCAGCATGGTTGTTTATAAGTCAGACCTTTTGATCATCCTGATACTGCCCACTGGTTGTATGCTAACGCCTTTTCAATCTCTCCTGTAGGCGCCAGCCCCCGGTTGAATATACAGACCGGCTTCTACTGAGCCTAGTGGAACCCAGAAACAAGCCGCTGAATTCAAAAGTAAAAACCCAAAGGGAAAACAGGACTGAGGTAAGATGAATCAATGTAGTGAGACAACCCCTTTAACATTACAAATGAGAACAAAATGATGCCTTTGCCTATAGTAGCTAAAATGGCAGTGCTTTGAAACTTAGGCTCGGTTTACCCATGCAGGTCTGTTTGGAGCTGCCCGTTGCAGATTCTGTTTAAAATGATGAAAAAGATATTCATGCACAATGCTCCATTTTTTCTGTTAAAATGATGGACCCATGAAGGACCCCTTTGTGATCAATGGCTGCCATCGGTGTCCATTGTGATACAGATCCGATTCCACCTCTATGACAGAGGCTCTGGATGAAAACTATGATGCAGATTTGAACCAGGCCTCACCCTCTGTATGGCCTTGTTCACACGGCTTATTCTGGGACTGTTTGGAGCCGTACGCCGCCGGATTTGCGCTTCATTAGGGCTCCAATCTGCCCCAGAATCCCCCCGAGGGGGGGAAAAGTGCGGGCACTATTTACGGCGTGTCCCCCGTAAAATAATAAGTGTCTTGGGGCCAGCCCCCCCCCTGCACGGCTGCCGGGCGAATTGCGGGGCGAAAAACCCTTCCCGAATTACGCCGGCAATAAGCCGTGTGAACATTGCCTATAAGGAAGCAATATGTAACGTTCTACTACACTGTGTATCAGTTCCTCATACTCTGCTGGCTCCGGTATGCTAAGACTCCACAGTACTCCACACAATAGTATGATGCATAAATCACAGAACTTCACATTGGTAAATCATGATAATTAGTCGCGTCTTAATTGTGAAGTCACATAATTATTCATCTCTGCACATTTCAGTCGATAAGAAGAAGCGCAGAAGGGAGCTGTCCTGCTTGCGGCTTCTTTACTTAGACACTGATAACAAAGATGCGTCCATTAGAAAAACAGTTTTCTAGGGAAAGAGAATATTCACAGACAAAATGTTAAATCCGACCAGGGTTAAACCAGATACTGCATGTAGTCTTAAAAAAAAATCAGGTGCTCCGTGACCCCAAACTACTGCTCGTTAGGAGAGCATATACACATGATATGTGAGGTGGACATTCAGTACTAGAAGTAAAACTGAAAAATGTTTATAAAGTATGTTTATTATGTAAGGAGGGCTGTCACTAAGTGCTAGTCCAAACACAGCAACAGCTTACAGCGTTTGACATCCGTCAAAATGTATACGTTATAACGTATATGGTAAACGTATGGCAAATGTGCATTGTTTGGAGCATACGATTGACATTCGTTTTTCTACTAGCTTTTCTGTTGGCTGTCATCTATTTTCCCCTGCAATTTGATTGGGTAGGTTTGTTTATATATTTTATGACGGATACAAACGTATTATGTTTGCAACATGGGCACAAACACCAGGATCCGTTTTCCATTGACATACAGTACAGACCAAAAGTTTGGACACACGTTCCCATTCCAAGAGTTTTCTGTATTTTCATGACTATAAAAATTGTAGATTCACACTGAAGGCATCAAAGCTATGAAGTAACACATGTGGAATTATAGACTTAACAAAAAAAGTGTGAAACAACTGAAAATCTGTCTTATATTCTAGGTTCTTCGCCACCTATTGCTTGGATTACTGCTTTGCACACTCTTGGCATTCTCTTGATGAGCTTCAAGAGGTAGTCACCTGAAATGGTTTTCACTTCACAGGTGTGCCCTCTCAGGTTTAATAAGTGGGATTTCTTGCCTTATAAATGGGGTTGGGACCATCAGTTGTGTTGGTCAGAAGTCAGGTGGATACACAGCTTATAGTCCTACTGAATGTTCTGTTAGGTCGTGTTCACAGGGCTTATTCCCAACGGATTTGTGAGCCGTATTGAGCTCACAAATCCGCCGTGAATAAGGGGCGGGACGGGGGCGGGGCCGGAGCGCGGCGGGGGCGCCGCTCCCCGGCACCATAGACTTTCATTATCCACAGCGCGTATTGCGCCTGGATAATGTGCATGTCACTTTCTCCCCGCCCGGTGGATTCGCCGAGCGGGTAGGAGCGACGGAATCCACTGTTCTCTATGACAGCAGTGGATTACCGTAATGACAGGGACGGATTGGCGCCGTACTGAAGCGCAAATCCGGCGCGGAGTACGGCGCCAGTCCGTGCCCAAATAAGCCGTGTGAACGAGGCCTTAGAATTTCTATTGTGGCAAGAAAAAAGCAGCTAAGTAAAGAAAAACGAGCGGCCATCATTACTGTAAGAAATTAAGGTCAGTCAGTCCGAAAAATTGGGAAAACTTTGAAAGTGTCCCCAAGTGCAGTGGCCAAAAACCATCAAGCGCTACAAAGAAACTGGCTCCCATGAGGACGGCCCCAGGGAAGGAAGACCAAGAGTCACCTCTGCTGCGGAGGAGAAGCTCATCCGAGTCACCAGCCTCAGAATCGCAGGTTAACAGCAGCTCAGATTAGAGACCAGGTCAATGCCACACAGAGCTCTAGCAGCAGACACATCTCTACAACAACTGTTAAGAGGAGACTGTGTGCAGCAGGTCTTCATGCTAAAATAGCTGCTAGGAAACCCCTGCTAAGGACAGGCAACAAGCAGAAGAGACTTCTTTGGGCTAAAGAACACAAGGAATGGACATTAGACCAGTGGAAATCTGTGCTTTGGTCTGATGAGTCCAAATGTGAGATCTTTGGTTCCAACCACCGTGTCTGTGCGACGCAGAAAAGGTGAATGAATGGACTCTACATGCCTGGTTCCCACCGTGAAGCATGGAGGAGGAGGTGGGATGGTGTGGGAGGCCTTTGCTGGTGACACTGTTGGGGATTATACTGAACCAGCATGGTTACCACAGCATCTTGCAGCGGCTGCTATTCCATCCGGTTTGCGTTTAGTTGGACCATCATTTATTTTTCAACAGGACAATGACCCCAAACACCTCCAGACTGTGTAAGGGCTACTACGAAAGATGACCTGGCCTCCACAGTCACCAGACCTGATCCCAACCGAGATGGTTTGGGGTGAGCTGGACCGCAGAGTGAAGGCAAAAGGGCCAACAAGTGCCAAGCATCTCTGGGAACTCCTTCAAGACTGCTGGAGACAGTTTCAGGTGACGACCTCATGAAGCTCATCAAGAGAATGCCAAGAGTGTGCAAAGCAGTAATCAAAGCAAAAGGCGGCTACTTTGAAGAACCTAGAATATAAGACAGATTTTCAGTTGTTTCACACTTTTTTGTTAAGTATATAATTCCACATGTGTTAATTGATAGTTTTGATGCCTTCAGTGTGAATCTACAATTTTATAGTCAAGAAAATACAGAAAACTCTTGGAATGATAAGGCGTGTCCAAACTTTTGGTCTGTACTGTACATTGTAAAAAACATATATTGTAACGTATACTTTTTTTTTTTTAAACTTGAAAAGGTGCAGTGCCTTGCGTCCTCCACCTGTTAAAATTAAACTCATATTTGAAGGAAAATATAAAAACAGATATTATTTTAATATACATTGCACATCCGTCAACCTACATTAGTAAATAAACACGTTACATTCGTTCTACCTTCCATCAGAACGGATCCGCCATTCCGTTCAAAATAGCGTAGTGTGCACCCAGCGTTACTACAGCCTCATATAATCTTATAGTAGCCCATAGTTAGAGGTGCTGCCCTGCAAACAGCACCTCAGGTCAGCAAGTACCATCCCAGTAATAACTAGTATGTAAACCATTGCCAATTTTAATGCTTATTCACAGTGTTATTTCTGTCGTTTTAAATTCCGAAAGAAAAATGAAAGAAAAAAACACCAGTTTTTCTTAAACACAAAGGCCGACATGTCAGAATTGGGCATTGCTATTTTTTGGGTGTATTTTGTACCAAAATACTGTTGTAGCCCTATTCTATATACGTATGAACAGTCGTACACCAAAACTAGTTTGCGCCAGGAACTACACATTTGAATGTACGCCTAAAATATGCTAGCAATGCATCTGAGAAATGCTATGCGCCTCAAATATGCTATGCTATGCAAGGCATATCACACACCAGATTTATGACTGGTTCATACATTTGGGCGCACTATACACTCATTTAATGGGCCTTAAAACTGGCGTGGCGGCGACTCTTTTCTGATATGTCGCCCAAAATGCATTTTTATTTAAAGGGGTTGTCCAACTCTGAAAAAAATAGCAGCTAATTGAATGAAATAACAAAAGACCTTAAAGAGAACCTTGTCACATAGTTTATGCCCCCTTTGCTGAGGACATTACAAGCTAGTGTCAGGCCTGCTGTTTTCAGCGCTGGGTCCCTTATTCTGTAAGATGCTGGAGTTTTCGAGTATTTAGCGCTCAAATCTGCAGTTTTCAGCCAGAAAAGAGTCAGTTTTTTTCAAACCCCGCCCACCTGAGGCGAGCCCCGCCCACCTCAACTGATAAACCTATTACGTTGAATAGGAAGAAACTTATGAATAACTGCCAGGTGGGCGGGGCTAGCCTTTGGTGGTAAACATTGGTAAACATTAAATGCTCTAAAACTGCTGCATCTTACAGAATAAGGGACACAGCGCTGGAAACAGCAGGTCTGACACTAGCTTGTTCTGTCCTCAGCAAGGGGGGCATAATCTATGTGACAGGTTCCCTTTAACTCACCTGTATAAGCCAACATCGATCCAGCATTAAATGGGTTGTCCTATTTCAGACACTGATGGCAGATCACTAGGATATGCCATCAATGTCACATAGGTGTGGATCCGAGAGGTGAGACTCTTACCTATCTCGATATGGGTGAATGAGGTAGTACAAAAGAGTTGGGTATTTATTAATTCTAGCAGGTACATTGGCATAACTTGGTAACCCATGGGCACTCTTTCTAGGACGGCACCTCCAACTATGGAGTTATCTTCGGCTGTAATGTTGCTGTGTTCAGGCTCGCAGTTTATCTTGGTAACAGCTCTCCTGCTACAGACGTAGGTCTGTGCGGAGATCTGTGCTGAAACAGACCTAAAACACTTTGAGGAATTGATGTACAAGATATATCTCGTTCCCAGCGCTGATGATCTTGAAGGCGGCCTACTATTGCCATGGCGTGAGCAGTGTGGGGACGATAAAGAACCTAAGGACATTTCCTGTGAGGATCCTAAAGCTATAGAAAGATGACTGACGAGATACAATTCAGCTCCTACCTAGTGTGCGATTCTGCTGATTGGAAAGGAAGACGACAACATCATTCAGTTATTGGATATAGACCTGCTGCAGCGTATATACTGATTTACATGGGACTGAGAACAGTTACTTTTTAACAAAATGTTAAAACAATTTAAAGTAAATATGATTAATAAAATATGGATGATTAATAATGATACAGCATGTGCAAGACGTACCTGTAGTACAGGCAAAATCAAAGGCGCAGGGACACCTGAGGGCGGGAGAGGAGCATTGTTTAAAACAAAACCGGGATGCATTATTATAAGTACAATGTTATCTACCCCCCCGTTCTCCTCACTACGCTCTCCCCCGTTCTCCTCATCTACTCTCCCCCCGTTCTCCTCATCTACTCTCCCCCCGTTCTCCTCATCTACTCTCCCCCCTTCTCCTCATCTACTCTCCCCCCCGTTCTCCTCATCTACTCTCCCCCCGTTCTCCTCATCTACTCTCCCCCCGTTCTCCTCATCTCCTCTCCCCCCGTTCTCCTCATCTACTCTCCCCCCGTTCTCCTCATCTACTCTCCCCCCGTTCTCCTCATCTACTCTTCCCGTTCTCCTCATCTACTCTTCCCGTTCTCCTCATCTACGCTCCCCCCGTTTTACTCATCTAGGCTCCCCGTTCTCATCATCTAGGCTCCCTGTTCTCCTCATCTACTCTTCCCGTTCTCCTCATCTACTCTTCCCCATCTACCTTCCTCATCACTCTTCCCGTCTCTATCACCTCCCGTTCTCCTCATCTACCCTCCCCGTCCCTTCTCCTCATCTACCCTCCCTGTTCTCCTCATCTACTCTTCCCGTTCTCCTCATCTACTCTTCCCGTTCTCCTCATCTACCCTCCCCGTTCTCCTCATCTACCCTCCCCGTTCTCCTCATCTACCCTCCCCGTTCTCCTCATCTACTCTCCCCGTTCTCCACATCTACCGTCGCCATTCTCCTCTACTGTCCCCATTTTCCTCACCTCCTATCCCCATTCTCCTCACCTCCTATCCCCACTCTCCTCTAGTTGTTCTTCCGGAGCATTTTTATGCTAGACAACCCCGGCCCCACCCATTCTCTTCAGCAATTACTTCAGCAAGCGTCGTTCTTCTCCTCAGGTCACTCTTTGGGGGCATTTCCCTGCAGATGAAGTGACACAGCCCCACCCCCACCCGTTCTCCTCAACATTTACCTCAGTAAGGGTAAGTTCACACTGCTGTTTTTGACATGGTTTTCGAAGCAGTTTCAGGGTGTTTCCGCTCCCAAAACAGCATCAACACCTCGCCTGAAACACGCTGCTACAGAAGAGGTTTTAGACACGTTTTTCAGTGCGTTTGTGGACGATGTTTTCAACACTGTTTTCACCCATACAAGTTAAAGGGGTTTTATCGTTACAAAGATCATGTCTCAGATTATGGGGACAGTAAAAATAAGCACTTTTGTAATTAGGTTGCATTACCTCTGTCACTTGGTTTAGCAGATATGAGCTTTTCTGATGTTGCTGGTCGGACACGCCCCCTGGACGTTTCCCGCCCCCTAGACACACCCCCCTGTACTGTGATTGGCTGGCTGACATTTCATTCAGCAAGTTGGGATACGCCCCTAGACAGGAAACTCCCCGGCCACGTCCCCTGTGCTGTGATTGGCTGCCTGCACACTCTGTGTTTACTCAACTCTGAGCTGTTAAAATCGATAGTGAAAGGTCTGCTGTCTCTATACACATCTGCCAGCTCTAGGGTGAATGATCTGGGCAATTACTGCCTGTTTAACCCCTTAAGGACCAGGCGTTTTGTTTTTGGTGACACGTTCGTTTTTCCCTCCTCGCCTTCTGAAAGCCATAACTTCTTTATTTTTCCACCTACATAGACACATGAGGGCTTTTATTTTGCGGGACAAGATGTACTTTCTAATGGTGTTATTCACTGTACTATAGAATATACTGGGAAACCGCAAAAAAATTCCAAGTGGGACAAATTGTCAAAAAAAATGTATTTTCGCCATGTTTGCAGGGGTTTTGCTTTTACGGTGTTCAATCTTCGGTAAATATAATGTGTTATTTGTATTCTACAGTTTGTTACGCATCCGGCAATACCAAACATGTAGGGTTTCCGTTATGTTTTGGTACCATAAAAAAATTCCAAACATTTTCTATTTTTGAAATCTGTGCCACGGCGCCATTTTGTGCGACCAATAACTTTTTTGTACTAACACCTACGGACGTCAGTGAGGGGGCATTTTTTGCGGGCTGAAGTGTACTTTTTATCGCTAGCAGTTTGGAATGCATGTGACTTTTTTGATCATTTTTATTCCATTTTTTGAGTGACGTAAAATGACCAAAAAAGGCAATTTTGGCATTTGGAATTTTTTTTTTCTACGGTGTTCAGCGTACGGGATAAATGTTATATTTTTATAGATCGGACTTTTTCGGACGCGGCGATACCAAATATGTGTAACTTTTTTATTATTTTAATGATTTTATTTGTAAAATGGGGAAAGGGGGGTGCTTTGAACATTTAATACTTTTTTTTTTTGTACTTTAAAACTTTATTTATTTTGTTTACTGTAACATTGAGGTCACCTGTGGTACTTGACCACTAGGTGACGCGATTGTTAATGCATTAGGGTGTACAAAGATGGCGGTTTCCCCACTTCCTGTCTGCGGATGGAAGTGGGGCAAACCGGCCAGGGTAAGTGACGGGAGCCTTCACAAGGCCCCCCACCACAATGCCCGGTGATCGGATCGGCGCAGCATAGCTGCGCTTATGCCGATCACCGCACCGATCGGCGTTAATTCAGACGCCGCGGCCATCTTTGCCGCAGCGCCTGATGGGTAAAACAGCGCCAGTGGGCGGAGCCACCCACCGGCGCTGTTACTGTCGGATGTTAGCGGCGATTTGCGGAGCGATCCCCCTGCAAAGCCCTAGCGGCCCTGGGACGTACTGATACGCCCAAGGTCGTTAAGGGGTTAAAGGGCTTTTGCCAAGAGGTTGATTCACCTCCTCACAGGTCCAGTCCTTAAGCTGCTACTTTGAAAAGAGGGCGTTCTGTTCCTCAGATCTAATGCCTTATGACATCATCATCTGTAGTGTATAACATAAGGATTCAACACAGTGTTTATACAAGCTGTATGTGTAGTATAGTGCTTAGCTGATCCGCTCTGCAAGAGAGAGGTTAGGAGTTCAAGCCCCATCAGTAGTTTTTTGGGTTTTTTTTCTTTTATAAATTGTACACATATGTAAAGATATGAAAATATATGTGTAGACATCTATAATTTAATTTATATACACACACAAAGCTCCCCTATATAGTGTCCCATCCTCACAGTCACACCAAGCACTTCCAACATACGTGATACAATGCATATACTCTGGGGGATGAGACATGATATAGGGGAGCTATGTATGTGTATATATATTATAGAGATTGACATATATATGTTAGGTCTCTCTACATATGTGTAGAATTTAGGGGGGGGGATACTATGTGAGGGACTAGAACTCCAAACCTCTTCATTGTAAGAGCAAAGCCCTACCACTACACTGCCAGCCCAAGTTAGTTATAGATTGAGCAGGATCTTCTCTCAAAGCTGATTGCTTCTCCCCCGTTGTTTTCACTCACATGTCCCTGACAGCAAGCAGAGATCTTTACTTGAAGCTGACATTTGTCCTTGTAGTTGAGTAAAGATCTCTGCCTGTTTTCAGTACAATTTGGGTGAACACCACTAGAACAGAAGTAAAAGCTGCTGGCTTTCAGTGTAATTTGTGTGTAAACTAAGAGATATAACAGGTGCTTGCTGTCAGTGAACATTGAGTGATAGAGTTTACATCTTTACTTGGGTTATAGCTGCTTTTTTTTACACTTTTTTTTAATGACATGAAGTTAGGAAAGTGCCTAACTTATGATTTCTAAGCATACCACGTCGACATTACATGGTGGCAAAATCTCTTTAAGTCACAGATCCCCTCATATAACGCAGTATTATAGAGTCTCCTGCCTGTTAACAGAGGGAGAGAAGGGTAGGAGGACAGTGTGTATTGCTCCATATGCAACAGTAACCCAGACTGCAGCCTGGTAACAGAGGGGAAGGGAAGGGGGGAGGGCAGTGTACACTCCTCACATGTCTCATCTGTGTGTATAACTGCATATAGCACAGCAAGGGGCTTGTGGAGCCTGAAGGCTGCAGACATAAGCATGCAGGAGGCTACAGAGCTGGTATATCCAGACAACTTTCTGCATCCCCTGCTTCATACATAATGATGATGTCTCAGTTCTTCAGTGAGGAGAGACACGCCTCGTGGGAGGGGAGACACGCCTCCCGGGAGAAGAGACTCGCCCCTGGATTTCAAAATCAATCTCAGAGAATTAGCTGAAGAGCACAAACACTTCAAACGCTAAAACTCCTTTAATAGTTCGAAAAACGCACTGAAAGACATTCCAAAAATGCATCAAGAAAAGTGCCTAAAACACGCTTCAAGAATTGACAGAAGCATGTAAAAACCTCGTTGTGTGTGAACTATAAATGCTGTTTTACATAGGAATAAATTAAATGAATTGGGGGCGTTTTGGAGGCTGTTTTGGGTGCAGAAATGCTCCGAAAACCGCGTCCAAATAAGCCGTGTGAACATATCCTAACCGTCAGCACTCTCCTCAAGACGTTCTTCGCGGGCGGGGCATTCCTTAGTTAATGATGGCACACAGCCCCACCTCCACACGATCTCCTCAGCAATTACTTCAGCAACCGTCCTTGTTCTCCTCAGGTCGCTCTTCGCGGGCATTTCCCATCAGATGACGTCACACAGCCCCGCCCCCACCCGCACTCCTCAGCATTTACCTCAGTAACGGTGGCTGTTCTCCTCAGGTTGCTCTTCGCGGGCATTTCCCAGCAGATGACGTCACACTGCCCCGCCTCGCCCCCACCCGTACTCCTCAGCATTTACCTCAGTAACGGTGGCTGTTCTCCTCAAGTCGCTCTTTGCGGGCATTTCCCTGCAGATGACGTCACTTAGCCCCGCCCCCACCGTTAGCCGCAGCATGTTCCGCACTAACCGGCGCTGTTATCCTCAGGTTGCTCTTCGCGGGCATTTCCCTGCAGATGATGTCACACAGCCCCGTTCCCATTCCGTACCCTCCCATTCTCAGCATTTACCTCAGTAACCGTCCTTGTTCGACTTATGTCGTTCTCTGTGGGAATTTCTATGTGATGACGTCACATAGCCCCGCCCCCACCCGTTCTCCTCAGCCTTTACCTCAATAACCGTTATTACTCTCCTCGCGACATTCATCGCGGGCATTCCCAGCCAATGAAGTCACACAGCCCCGCCCCCACCCGTTCTCCTCAGCATTTACCTCAATAACTGTTCTCCTCGAGACGTTCTTCGCGGGCATTCGGAGCCGATTACGTCACGTAGCCCCGCCCCCACCCGTTCTCCTCAGCATTTACCTCAATAACCGTCGCTGTTCTCCTCAGGGTGGTCTTCGCGGGCATTCCCAGCCGATTACGTCACGTAGCCCCGCCCTCACCCGTTCTCCTCAGCATTTACCTCGGTAACCGCCGCTGTTCTCCTCGCGGGCATGCCCAGCCAATGACGTCACTGGCCCCGACCCGTCCCGAGCGCCCTTCTCGTCACAGAAATAGCCAGCCGCCAGTGGGAGGAGCTAAGAGGCGGAGCTTGCGGTCTGGTCGGAGGACGCGGGACACGGACTCTAGGACGGTGAGTGAGTGTGTAGATGGCGGATGATGCCATGGACACATACTACCACTTGTTGCACTGCAGAACACTGCTCCGCGGCCTGTGGCTCAGCATTTACAGCTTTACCCACCTACAGAGACTTTAACAGCAAGATGTAGACTTTTCCTTTAAGACACCACCACCATATATGTAAGAAGTAGATTACAGGCTAATGTTTTTATAAAACATTTTAAAAGCAGTAGGTTTATCTTTTTCTGGGAAAGCTGTGTGACTGACAATATGGCAGCCATGTCACCCAGCACCTCACCTGACAGGTAAATGTGGTGCCCATCCCACACTCCGATAGGGCATCATCACCTGCCAGAATGGTCGTATTGGGGGGTGGGGTTGGCTTTCACCTCGGTTGTCACCTGGTTTACCCTCCTGAGATGAGCTACTAATAATTTACTTTATATTTTAGGGGGCAAGTAAGAAGGTCCCCAAGGCTACGTCTACCCGGCAGTTATTTACTGTCAGATTTTCTAACAGATTCAGTATTTAGAATCTGCAAAAATCCAGCTACAAACCATCCCCATAAATCTCAATAGAAAAATCCGACTGTAAATCATCCCCATAGACCTCAATAGAAAATCCCACTGTAAACCATCCCCATAGACCTCAATACAAAATCCGACTGTAAATCATCCCCATAGACCTCAATAGAAAATCCGACTGTAAATCATCCCCATAGACCTCAATAGAAAATCCAGCTGCAAATCATCCCCATAGACCTCAATACAAAATCCGACTGTAAATCATCCCCATAGACCTCAATACAAAATCCGACTGTAAACCTTCCCCATAGACTTCAATAGAAAATCCCACTGTAACTCATCCCCATAGACCTCAATAGAAAATCCAGCTGCAAATCATCCCCATAGACCTCAATACAAAATCCGACTGTAAATCATCCCCATAGACCTCAATACAAAATCCGACTGTAAATCATCTCCATAGACCTCAATAGAAAATACGACTGTAAACCATGAACATAGACCTCAATAGAAAATCCCACTGTAAATCATCGCCATAGACCTCAATACAAAATCCAAGCTGTAAATCATCCCCATAGACTTCAATACAAACTCCGACTGTAAATCATCCCCATAGACCTCAATACAAAATCCGACTGTAAATCATCCCCATAGACCTCAATACAAACTCCGACTGTAAATCATCCCCATAGACCTCAATACAAACTCCGACTGTAAATCATCCCCATAGACCTCAATACAAAATCCAACTATAAACCATCCCCATAGACCCCAATAGAAAATCCGACTGTAAATCATCCCCATAGACCTCAATACAAAATCCAACTATAAACCATTCCCATAGACCTCAATACAAAATCCCACTGTAAATCATCCTCATAGACCTCCGTACAAAATCTGACTAAATTATCCCCATAGACCTAAATACTAAATCCGACTGTAAATCATCCCCATAGACCTCAATAGAAAATCCAACTATAAACCATTCAGATAGACCTCAATAAAAAATCCCTTTTTAAATCATCCTCATAGACCTCCTTACAAAATCTGACTAAATTATCCCCATAGACCTAAATACTAAATCCGACTGTAAATCATCCCCATAGACCTCAATAGAAAATCCAACTGTTTAGGAACCAAAATTATTTATATTTGCCAAATGCTGGAGTAACGCGAGAATTTTTTTTAAGGCATTTTTATTACTTTCTGCAAAGTCAGAAGTTTCCTCCATTTCATTAGTATTTGGTCGCTTTGCCCTTAAACTGTAGGACTTGGGTCAAACGTTTTGGATACTTCCACAAGCTTCTTACAATAGTTGGTAGGAATTTTGGCCAGATATTTTGAAAGTATCGTACTTTCAGGCGCACTTTACACTGATTAAATGCGCCTAAAAACTGCTGCAGCCATGCCAATTTTCTGACGTCACCCTTAGGCTATGTTCACACGGCTTATTATTGGGCGCATTTCGCCGCGTATTTGCGCTCTAATACGAGCGAGATGCGCGCCGAAATTACGGTAATCCACACTTCTTAGAACTATGGATTACGCCTCCTCTCCCCGCTCATACAATATGATCGTATTGTATGTGTGGGGAGATAAGTGACATAAGTGGCGAAAGCGCCACGAGTAATGCATGTCTATGGGGCTGCCCTCCCCCCGGGTCGCAGGAGTGTACGCCTCGCAATTACGCCGTGTGAACATAGCCTTAGCGTCGCATCTGTCAGGAGCTTTTCCATACACTGTAAACCTGGTGTGTACCAATCTTAAGGGGCCGCAGGGGGGACGTCTTTTCTCTGCGGTTAGCGGAGGAAAGCCCTCTCCCTTCACATAGGCATGTTAATATTCTGTCCAAAAACCGGTCAGAAGAATGAACATGCTGCACGGATGCACGGATTTTCCATTAAGGTCCGTGTAAAAGTTTGTCAGCCGGTTTTCAAAACTGAAAAACAGTGCCATGGGGACAAGGCCTAAGGCTATGTTCACGCGGTGTATTTGCAGGGCGTAATTACGCCGTGTGGGCGGGAGCGGGGGGGCGGCACCTCGCCGGCCCATAGACTATCATTACCAGCGGCGCGTATACGCCGCTGGTAATTCACATGTCACTTATCTCCCCCCGCGGCGGATTCGCCGAGCAGGGAGAGGAGACATAATCCATAGTTCTCTATGAGAACTGTGCATTACCGTAATGACTGGGACGTATTCCAGCCGTAATTCCCGCACTCCGGCGCGTAATTACCGACTGAAATATGTCCCATTTTAAGCCGCGTGAACATAGCCTAACACTGACAACACATGGTGACACCGAGACCTCCAGACGAACATTTTTAAGGGGGTGCAAAGCGTCAGTTTCTCCGCCTCCTATGTGTGTTAATGGGGCATAAGGACCGGGGTCATCCTGATAGGACAGAAGCTCACCATATAATCCAGGCATCCTCAAACGGCGGCCCTCCAGCTGTTGGGAAACTACAACTCCCATCATGCCCACCGTTATAGATTATATAAATGCATGATGGGAGTTGTAGTTTCCCAACAGCTGGAGGGCCGCCGATTATAATCTGGTGGTGTCGTCCGTCTCTGAAGAGGCGGACTGTGTGAGCCGAGTCTAAGGTGTTAATCCTCCGTGCAGGACCCTCTTTATTGCCTTTTATGTCTCCATAAAATCTATTTTAACAGCTTCTCACTGTAACAATATTCCCGTCATAATTGTAAGTAGTTGTAATGAAAGTTTACGTGTCTGCCATTACCGAACGATAGCAGGAAGCAAGCCGGCAGCGGGCACTCGCTACCTGAGTGTTGTGCCTCAGGTGTGCCACCCCCGAAAACAGAAATGGGTTAAAAAACCCGGCAGCACGTCTGATTATCTGTACGGGATTAAAATCTCCTTGTCTCCAGAAAGTGCTCCTAAGTGCAATATAATGACTGTCTAATCCTTTGTAATTACCAGAGTACAAACGAGTTTTGTTTAATTATGTGTAATTCATGTAGCTAAAAGGGGTTAGTATTACTACTTACTCCTGTCTGGTCCCTCTGACCAATTACATGCTTTGCTGTTTAGTTCATCAAATGAGCTACTATTAAGTGTAATTATGGCTTCCTTCCAGAGGTAATTGCTCAGCCTGTGCTCGACCACCGCGCCGCCATTACCACGCGTGTCACGGATGACACCAAAGGCCTTGTATTGGCTGGAGAAGTTTGTTTATTTTTTATTTTTTTTTCTGTCTGCTTTATATTTTTGGGGTATAATTTGTTTTCTAAACATGTAAAGAGCTTGCAATTTCGAGAACGGGCCCCCGAAGCTTCCGTTTCACAATGGAGAGGTGGCCGCACTTGCACTCGACTGTACTCAGGAATCTCATCGAAATTAGTGGAGAGTTAACACGCGAGCGCAGCCACCTCTCCATTCTGAAATGGGAGATTTGGAGGCTCATTCTGCAGGTCACAGAGGTTTTAAATTGATAGCATGTCCAGTTAATTTGCCATCACTGTGGAAGATGTGACAAAACCCGATTAAAAGGAAGCCTGTCACACTGAATATGCTATCTGATCTGCAGGCCCCATGTTAGACAGCAGGAGGAGCTGAGGACACGCTATCTGATCTGCCCCATGTTATAGAGCAGGAGGAGCTGAGGACATGCTATCTGATCTGTGGGCCCCATGTTATAGAGCAGGAGGAGCTGAGGACATGCTATCTGATCTGCAGGCCCATGTTATAGAGCAGGAGGAGCTGAGGACATGCTATCTGATCTGTGGCCCCATGTTATAGAGCAGGAGGAGCTGAGGACAAGCTATCTGATCTGCAGGCCCTATGTTATAGAGCAGGAGGAGCTGAGGACATGCTATCTGATCTGTGGCCCCATGTTATAGAGCAGGAGGAGCTGGGGACATGCATCTGATCTGTGGCCCCATGTTATAGAGCAGGAGGAGCTGGGGACATGCTATCTGATCTGTGGCCCCATGTTATAGAGCAGGAGGGCTGGGGACATGCTATCTGATCTGGGCCCATGTTATAGAGCAGGAGGAGCTGAGGACACGCTAATGATCTGTGGCCTCATGTTATTAGAGCAGGAGGAGCTGAGGACATGCTATCTGATCTGAGGCCCATGTTTAGAGCAAGAGGAGCTGGGACATGCTATCTGATCTGCAGGCCCCATGTTATAGAGCAGGAGGAGCTGAGGACACGATATCTGATCTGTGGCCTCATGTTATAGAACAGGAGGAGCTGAGGACACGCTATTGATCTGGGCCCATGTTATAGAGCAGGAGG
>JAODAL010034271.1:0-44474 GCA_025379985.1 Phyllomedusa bahiana
AAAACTTAGCCCCCCACCAACCATTTACCACTTAAATATTGGTGTTTTCCATTTGTAGGGGCCCTTTTTTGGGGCCCCAGCTCCGGGCCCCCATACATGTTACCTCGCACCCTTTTTATTTACGCCCCTGGTGATACCGGGGTTGTCTTTTAAAAATAGCAAATTAGGCTCCAGCATTGCTGCAGAGGTTTAAGGGGTGATCTCATTAGATTACGGGACATTTTTCCAGTAATCCATGTGCTTGGTCTTGTCTCAAACTTTTTGCCGGGGTCTCGTGATCATCTTTAGAAGAGGCTTTCTTTGGACGACAGCCATGCAGAAAAAAATTCATACAGTGTCGCCATTGTTCGACAACCAGCCTTGCTAAAGAAAAAAAAGGTTAAAGGGGAAGGGGACTGGCCCAAAGCAGTCTCCAAACTAAACCCTATTAGCATGTGGGGGCCCCCAAAAGAAGGGGAGTAGGCAAGGTTCATATATCCATCACCCCATGATGTCCAGGAAGATGGGGGGGGATTCCATTGGCTGCAAACCTGAGAAACTCTATAAACTCCAGCCCAAGAAGTTAAGGCAGTGGGGAAAAAATAATGGTGGCCACACAAAATTTTTGACACCTTGGGGGAAAATTTTTCCATTTTCATTAGGTGCGTACTCACTTTTTTGTCACCCGGTTTAGACATTAAAAGGTGTGTGCTGAGTTATTTTGGGCCCCCAAAATTTACAACTGTAAACTGACTGCTTTACAGGGTACAATTTCATTCTTCAGTCCCATTATCACATGTAAAATATGAAAAAATATTTTCAAAAAAGTAGGTGTGTTTAACTTTTGAGGGGAAAAGTGTATATTACCCTATTTGGGGAACATATTTTCTTCCGTATTACAGTACATCTTTGATCACCCAAATTTTTAAAGTAACCACTGTGTGCGCACTATGCAGCTAGAAATGGGGGTGACTCAATAAGGTCTTGGTGGGGCAAGGTATCTGAAAACATGCTGACTGCATCCCAAGTGTAAGGGTGCAAGAAAAAGGTCCATAGAAATTTAAAAACGCCGAGGTGGTTCCCCAGATAAAATTGTTAGTTTTAAGGGCTGGGAATAAAAAAGTCAAAGTAATACTTTGGGAAATCTTTGGTTTTACTCTTCAACCAATTAAGGACATTTTAGCAATTAACACTGAAAATCTATTGCCCCCGAGAAGGGCAATCAGCATGTTATTAAATATGTAAATAACTGTATGGAAAACTGGTAATTTTCTTTGAACCCCCCAAAAATTTTTAAACCAAAATAATGCAAAATAAGAATAAAGAACATTTAGAGGTAATGAGTTCAGATCTAAAAAAATCCTTCCATTTTAAAAATCAGAAAGCTGGGTCTTCTCGCATCAGATGTGCTGCAGATCACCAGATCTGTGGAAATTTTTTAGTGAGGGGGTTTCAGATACAGTGTTCCAAAAAGACCATTGTAAGACAGAAAAATTGTATCCTTAGGACACTCTTTTGGTTAATTACATTGACTTAAAGAAAAAAATATTTTAAAACAAACAAGCCCTGATAATATGCAAAACAGTTTAAGTTTTTTTTTTTCTTAAAGACTTCACTACTACCAAAAAGTTAGGTATATATGGCTTTTGGCTGAAATTTATTGAAAAATTAAACATTTTCTCATCTCAAACAATTTTATGAAACAAAAGGGGCCATCAACAAGGGGGCAAACAAAAACCCAAAAATGCCCAATGTTTTCCAGTAACATGCTTTGGGGCCCCTTTAGAAATCAATTAAAAGCTTAAACAATGACTTCTCATGCTGTTACAAGTTTTTTTGGGACTTTTAAAGGGCAGGGCCACCCCCACTCTTCTTGTAGGTTCCCTCCTCGGGGCATTGGGTTCTTGGATCCCAATTTTTCCGAGCTTTTACATGGCAACTCAGCTGACCCAAAAAGGTTTTCTGGGGGGTTTAGGTTTTGGGGAAAGGTGCAGGTCACCCCTTTTTTAAATCCCCTTACTCTTCCAACAGCATTTTCTCTAATAGGTAACCCTCGATGAACTGGAGCATTGTAAACCCCATGAAGATGAAAATTACCCCTTTGGGTTGGGTTGTTTAAAAAAGGGGCCCCAATACGGGTTTAATGTTTTTATTCACGAATAAGAAGCTAGTCACGTCCATTCAAAAAAGGGGAGGGACGTTCATATTGACTGGGACAACCTCCCCCAAAACAATAATCCACCACCCCCCAAAGGCTCATCGGGGGAAAACAGGGGGTTGGGATGCATAGCACCTCCTTGACGTTTTCCCAGAAATATTTGGCAGCCTTTAATTTTCGGGCTCACAGTGAATTGACTTTCATCACTGAATAGCACTAAAGGGAAAATTTTTTCCCTTGTCCCAGCTAAAAATGCCCCTTGACCCTTGCAAGAGGGATGACGCCTTTTCCTGGGGTGGGTCTGGTACCCTTGCCAGTCATCTAAAACACAGACCTTTGTGATAAAAATTTTAAAAACAAAGGGTTTGATAAAGGACACGGGGGATGTTTTTTTTACCTTCCTTAAATGGGGTTTGGATGTTACAGCCCTTTTGTTTTACGTTTGGCATTTGGTAAATCGTGGGGTGTTTGTAATAAAAAAGCCGTCCACTTCTTTGTCTTTTTTGTGACTTTTCCCAAATCTCTCTGTATCTTTTGTGAAAACCCCTTGCTTTTTGGCATTTGGGTGACATTCTAAGTAGTGGCCTCTTCTGTCTGAGTTTTTCCTACTTTAACCCCTAAACAATTTTAAATTTACTTTTTTTTTCAATTGTAAATTTTTGTTTGGTCTCGTGATGTCAAAATGCAAACACATGATGAGGAGGACTTTTTAAATCCCAATTCAAATTGATCAAAATTTTTATTGGGGATTAAGGGGATCAAAAAACTGTTGTAAATTTTTTCCAAATTAAGATGGAGATCAACAAGTTTTTTCAAAGAGGCATTTGAAAAAACATTTTGAAAATTATGCTTTCTAAATTTAAAGAGGTTGAAATCATTTAAATAAATGGTTTTCAGAAAAAAGGGAAACAGTGAAAACAAGTCCTTTTCAATTAGATTTCAAACCCCAAAGCTGCCCTTTTTATAAACAGTTTTCCTTATCTTCTGTTTATGTTTACACTGAATCCAGTGTGGTCGGATCCCTCCTCATTGCATTTCACTAGCTGAGAGTTTCGTTTTACATTCTGTCTGGCCCCTTTCGGCCGTATTCACGGAGGCTTTTCATTCCTGCCTTTCACTCAAAGAAAGGGGGTGGCACATTTTTTTACTCTGCACAGCCAAAAAAAAACAGAATAACACGCGGGGTTCTATAATCAGGAAACAGCACAATTGTGTTGGGGCGATCCCCCGCCTCTCCTTTCAAAAGAAGGGGGATCCCGTGCCATTCATAGAAAGCTGGGATTCGACTAAAACAAATCTTTGCCCGGGGAGAGGAAAAAGAGAAAACATTTCCCAGTCTAGATTTTAATGCAGCCCGTGGTATTTATACAGCTCTTTTCAAAATAAAAAATGAATAGGGAGAGACAGGGCCCTGTGGACAGAGAGGGGGAGCAAGCGTGAAGGGGGGATGATGTCACCCACCTGGGAGGGGGAAAAAAAACCCCTTTCTTTTTTAGAGTTGGGGAAAACTGAGAGCTTTTTGAATCAGCCGAAAATAAAGAAGCCCCAAACAAACCCCTTTAAGAAAATGGGGTCAATTTTTTCAATGAAAAAACAAAATTTAAAAAGATGTTATGTTCAACCTGAAATTTTTCCAAAACCAAAAACCAAAAAAGCCTACAGTAAATTTTTGTGGTAATTTGGGAAATAAACTCAAAAACAACTTGAAAAACAAAAAGATTTATAAATTTATTGTTCAAAATTTCCTTTTAAATATATATTATATAATATATATAATATTAATATATAATATATATACATAAAATGTAAACATTCTATTACCGAATCAGGGGTTTGAAAGTATAAAAAGTAAAAAACATTTTGTCCCCTTTTTAATTTATTCAAGGCAATTAATGAAAACCCCCTTTTAAAATTTAAAAATCTTAAGAAATTAAAGAATAAAGTTTTCATTAAGGGAAAAGAAATGGACAAAACTTCCAACAATTTTGAAAAAACATGATTCGGTAGTTTTCTGTTATTACCCTTTCTAAAAAAAAATCAATACAAAAAAAAACAAATGGGAAAGGCTCCCAATTTTTATTTTAACTGCCTCATTTTTAAATTAAATTTTCCAAAATTAGCCCAACTGCTATACCAAATGATGGGAGTGTAAATTTGCCTTGAGTAACATAAATAAATGCCCTCATAAAAAGGAATTTTTTGCACACAAAAGACCCCAAAATTTCCCGAATCGCCCTTTCCCAGTTTTCAAACCCCTCTGTCTGTTAGGGGAAAAAAAAAAAAATCTTGTTTAAAAAAAAATATATTGGGGAAAAGACCCCCTTTTTCAATCATTAATTGGTATGATAGAAAAGGTTTTTAATAGCAAAATTTTCTCACAGAAGCTTTTAAAGTCTCAATTTGTCTCTGTCTCCGTCAATGTTTGGATTAATCTGTTGCTTTGTGACTCCCTCACTGCAGTTATTTTTCCCGTGGGAATTTTAAAAGGGGAAATTTATTACACGGGGAACCCGATTTCAATTAATTTCAAACCCCTTACTAATTTTCCCTTTTCCCGTGCATAACAAAGAAACATTTTTTAAATTTAATACTGTTTTTTCCTGGTGAGTCCCCCCCGGGGGGGTTTGTTCCCGAATATTTTTTTTGAAAATGCTGTTACGTTCTATCGGGAGAAAAAAGGGGGATGAAAATGCTGTCGAATTTTTTTCACCATTTAAAAGAAAAAATATTTTTAATTAAGGTAACACACAGTGGTGGAAATGAAAATCCAAATCTTCATTTTTACAAACAGTCTTTCCCTGTTTCAAAACTATTTATAAAAAAATGCTATAGTGTTCCCTTTTAGTATCAACTACAGGGGAAAGATGACTTCATGTTTAATTTACCGTATTTTCTTTTTGCTGCAAATGCCTTACAGATAGAGAGAACAAAGCGGGAATGATGCTTATGTTGTACAAATCTAGGCACTCCTGAAGATTGCAATCCACATATATTAAAAACAGATGGGTCAAACTCCTTAATCTCAATCTGTTTTTTCATTGGGATCCAATAAGACACTTAGGGCGACATGTATGAATTCGAATGCGTACTTTTTTTTTAACTTGACGCCGACACCACAGTTTTAAATAGATATAGAAGAGCGTAGAATACGAAAGATTTTTGGCGCATTACATAGAGCTTAATGCGCCAAGTTTGGCGCATTACACTCTATGTCCATACAAATTTTGGCGCATTAAGCTCTATGTAATGCGCCACAAATCTGTCATATTCTACACTCTTCTATATCTATTTAGAACTCTGGTGTCGGTGTCAAGTAAAAAAAAAGTACGCATTCGAATTCATACATGTCGCCCTTAAATTCTGCACCATTTTTGGTTTTTCGCTTCCGTTTTTTTAATCCTCATCTATCAAGTACTATAGCTTTTTTATGTTTGAGCCAACATAGTTGTTCGGGACTTATTTTTCCAAAATTATTTCATGAGACTTATAGGGACATGTATGAAGATCGGCGCGTCGGAGCGCCCGTTTTCGAGCACTCGAACGTGAAAGCTGCGCCTCATATATGTCGGCGCCCGAGGTGCGCTCATACATGCGGTGTAAAGTCCACTGCGCCTCGCCAGTGTGTGAGGCGCAGAAGGGACTTAGGCGCATAAGGGACTGCGCCTAAGATTCACTGCCCGAGGAGGTGCGCTCATACATGCGGTGAAAAGTTCCCTGCGCCTCTCCATTGTGTGAGGCACAGTGCGGGACTTAGGCGTAGAAGGACTGCTCCTAACATGTATTCCGATTCGAGACAAGCTGTAAAACAGCGAGAAATCATTAAACATGTTAGTGAATAGCAAAAAGAGTTGTCTTTCAAATGAATGAATGAATGAATAAATAGAAAAATCAAAGCTGTCTAAAAGCGATTAAATGTATTGAAAAAGTTGATCATTTAAAATCAAAGGGGAAAATATATAAGATCGCTCAAGAAAAAAATCTCAGCTCTCAACTCCGTGAGACATGGACAATGAATCAAAATAATCATTTTTATTACGTGTAAAACATTATCTGAATAAGTTTAAAACCCTTTTAAAAAAAATACCTAAATTAATCACTAACAAAAAAACAATAACGGCGCAACATCGGAATTGGGATATTAAAATTGCCGGGAAAAACAGTAATTCAAATTATGAAAGCGCTTTCATTGGGCGGCATAAACCAGCCCGTCAAAAAGGGGCGACAGTGACCCCTTTTGGCTATGGAAAGTATTGACCCAAACAAAAGAAAAGGCGGGACAGTTTTAAAATAAGTAAAAAAAGAGAAAAGAGCTGATTGTTGAACTAGCGGGGGTTGGGTATCCCGGCCCAAACAGAGCGGAGCTACTTTTTTCAATTTAGTCTATGGAGAGATCGGGGAAATAGAATCTCAGCTCCGTGAGACATGGAGTATGATTAAAAAAATGTTTTTATTGGTGTAAAAATATTATCTGTAAAAGAGAAAAAACCCTTTAAAAACCTTCAATAAACAACATAATTAATCCCTAGCAAGCGTTCGTCGCCGTCCCAGCTATTCGGGAAAATTGGGGATACGAAAATGACAGGAAATACAGTAATTCAATTTCTTTAAGCCTTCTCATTGGTCGGCAAAACCAACCAATCAAATAGGAGCAACAGTAAACCCATTTAACCATGAGTGTATTAAACCAAATTTACATGAAAAGGCGGGACAGTTAAAAATACAGAAAAAAAAGGCAGAAAAAAAGCTGATTGGTTGAGACCAGGCGGCAGATATGAACCCCACCAATCTTATGTAGTGCGTCTATTTTAGTGGAGCAAGAAGGGTGCGATAGAAGGGGCCCTAAAAGTTATTGCGTCTAGGGAAAAAATTCTAGTACTGTGATTGGTTGGGGGGGAAAGGGGGGCTGCCCTGCTTACCCAATCAGCGGGTCAGCTATTATCCATAGAGTTCTATGGGGAAAAGAAATGTAGACGAGCTCTTTTTTGTGATTGGCTAAGTTAAAAGGGTGCGATTATTTGGGCCAATGGGAGAGCGAGCGACGCTTTAGGGGGTTTTCTAATGCAATCTATAATAAAATGAAAGGGCAGAAATCAAATGATAAACTCAAGAAGTTGTGCCGATTTGTATATAAAATGAACAAAAATTAGGGGGGGGAAACGAAAAAAACAAAAAAAATGATTTTAAATTAATTTATTTTTTTTTTTTTTTATTTTCGTTAAACCTATATTATTGATCATTGGCAACAAAAATAAAGAAATAAAAATTTTAAACTTAAAAATTCATTTTTATTTTTTTTATTTTTGTTACCCCCAATTATTGTTTTTTTTTATATAGGGATCATAAAATTCGGTGGTTTATCATTTTGATTTCTGCCGTATATTTTTATTATAGATTGCATTAGAAAACCTAAGAGCGTCGCTCGTTTCTCCCTTGGCCCAAAATTAATTGGCCTCTTTAACTTAGCCAATCACAAACAGAGCTCGCTTGCATTTCTTTTCCCCATAAACTCTTGAGAAAGTAGCTTACCGCTGATTGGCTAAGAAGGACACCCCCTTTTTCCCCCCAACCCAAATCACAGTACTAAAATTTTTCCCCATAGCCGTAAAAACTTTTAGGGGCCCCCTTTTATTCACCCTTTTTGCTCCACTAAAATAGACGCATACAATGATTGGGGGATTCATATTGCCGCCTGGTCTAAAAACCCAAACCTCTTTTTGCTTTTTTTTGTTTTTTTGAACTGTCCCGCCTTTTCATGTAATTGGTCAATACTACTCCATGGTTATAATGGTTCACTGTTGCTCCTATTCTGATTGGTTGGTTTTTGCCGACCAATGAGAAGAGCTTAAAGAATTTGAATTACTGTATTGAGCTCTTTTTCAGATAATGTTTTACACCTAATAAAAATGATTATTTTGATTCATACACCATGCCCTCACGGGCTGAGAGTGAGGTTATTTCTTTTGCGATCTTATATATTTTTTTCCCTTTAAAAATTTTTCGTTTTGGCTTTGCTTCCTCCCGGCCCCATTTAGACCCCAATCAAAATAGGTCTGCCTGTCGGAGCTGTCGAGCTTGCAGTGCGCCGCAGTTTGACGACCCCGATCATGCATGCCTCGGGGTATTGAAGTGGTGCGTCCCCCCCAGAAAAGCCCACCACGCCCCTTGCACGCCCTTCATGTAGGGGACATCCGAAAGTGGCGAAGGGTTGGCCCCCCAAACTGCACACTGCGTAACAGTGCTTTGGGGCGGTGAGGCGCAGTTTCCGCCAAAAAAAGGTGCAACTCCCTCATCATGCGCCCAAATGTTTTAAGGAGCCAAAGAAAAATCTTTGTCAGATGGAGTTGGAAAAAAATTGCAACATCTATCTTTATTTTACAGGTCGCTGCAAGTCCATTGATACCAAACTTATATGGTTTACTTTATTATTTAATACATAAAAAAAAAAAAACTTTAAAGATTAAAAAAATTACTTTCAATTATTATTTTCTGAGTTACTTTTTTATTTTTATGTCTTTGAAGCTGTGTGACGGCTAATTTTTGGGGGACTAAGGTCTAGTTTTTATTGTACCATTTTGGAATGTATGCAACTTTTTGATTACTTTTTATTACATTTTTTTGCCACTGGGTATTCTTTCTTTATGTTGTTTACCATGTGAGATAAATAAGATGATATTGTATTAGTTTGGATTTTTTTGGACATGGCAATGCCAATTATGTTTATTTTTTTGTGTTCTTTCATTTCTTTTATTCGGTAAAAGGGAAAATAATTATTATTATTTTTAATTGTTTTATATTTTTTCAAAATTTTTTACACCTTTTAAACATGCAATTGTTTGATTGCTTGCATTATATACAGTATGTCACAAAAGGGAGTACACCCCTCAAATTTTTGTATGTATTGTATTTTATCTTTCATGGGACAAGACAGAAGACATGACACTTTGATACAATGTAAAGTAGTCAGTGTACAGATTGTATAACAGTGTAATTTTGCTATGCCCTCAAAATAAAACACCACATAGCCATCAATGTCATAACCGTTGGCAACAAAAGTGAGTATACCTTGAAGGGAAAATAGACAAATTGTGTCCAATTTGCCATTTTACTTCCCCAATGTCATGTGACTCATAAGAGTTACAAGTTCTCATACGCTCTCCTACTGGTCACTGGGAGTTCAACATGGCACCCTTTGGCAATGAACTGTCTGAGGATCTGAAAAAAAGAATTGTTGCTCTACATCAAGATGGCTTAGGCTATTAGTAGATTGCAAACACCCTGAAACTGAGCTGAAGCATGGTGGCCAAGACTAGTGATGAGCGATCAACAATCGTTATCGAGTCAATGGTCGATATTGGCAATTATCATGTCAATAGTCTATTATCGCCGATGACCATTTAAGTATATGGGACAGGAACAACAGCTTCATTCTTACACCCAAACAGGTGAGGAGAAGCTGGAATTAACACAACAGTAAACTGGATACGTGCTACATATTAGGCAAGACAATTAGGCTATAAAAGTCACAGAAAAAAATTCATATGCTAAAATAATTCATTATGTTCAATGGCTAACCGAAAACATGAGGATGGCGTAGCCACAGCAGGTACAACGGTAGCAGCTTCAAAGGGGCCCCTTCCACACAAAACAAGACACCGGTATTGGAAATGGTATATGGGAACTGGCAGGAGGCCCCTATCATTTTTTGCACCAGGGACCAACATCTAATCACATATGTGGTAGCAGCAAGAACGTCCCAACCGTGAACGCGGAGGTTAAGCTGGCAGGGCCCTAGGGGATCCAGTTGGTCAACGAGCCCTGTCTCAAATTCCTGAATTCTACTGTCAATTTGTGTGGGTGGAACGAAATTGCTCACTTTTGATTTGAAACGTAGATCAAGGAGTGTGGACAACCAGTAACCGCTGTTCATTTTGATGACCTTGAAGCGTGGGAAATACGCTTTTATCAATAAGACCTTTACTATTGGTTTCTTTTACAGTGGCATGACCCCAAAACCATGTCTTGAGGGCCCCACAAAATTTAAAAAAGTGCGGAAAAAGTATTTTTTGCCCCAGTTTTTTTAGTAAAGTGGACATTGCTACCCTGCCCTGAAAAGCAGCATCCCCTACACCTGCATGACCCACAGATCCAAAGTGCCGGGAAAGAAAGTAGTTTTTGACCCCCATTTTTAGTTGAATGGACATTGTTTTCCCTTCTTTCAATGCAGATGACCCAAAACCCACCAATGCCCTTATGGCCCTCAGTTTAAAAAAGTGCCCGGAAGAAAAGTATTTTTTGAACCCCTTTTTAGTTGTGGGTTGATATACATGTCCTGGACCCCCGGTGACCCCCCCAAAACCCGCTAACCCACAGAATAAAAAATCCTGGAAAAAGTAGTCTTTGACCACCTTTTGTTGAAACGGAATTGCTATACCTGTCTGTACCATAGCTGACCCTCAAACCCGCAGCCCCCAAATTAAAAGTGCCGAAGAAAATAGTCTTTTAACCCCATTTTAGTTGAAACGGACATTGACTATATTGTCCCGTACCACAGCGGACCCCCATTTTTGGTCAGATGGGAGGGCGAGGAGGTAAAACGAAAAAGGTGAGGTTGCGTTAAACCCTGAAGCAGATTGGAACCTTTTTCATTTCTGGAAAATTTCCCGGGAAAAAGACCCCGCGATGAAGGCCTCCCCCGAACTGAATGTGCTGGCTTGGTGAGTCCCAGCAGTGAAAAGCACCTTCCTTGACCTCTAGCTTCATGCCCTCACTTCTTTGCTCGCTTACCACCGTGTTCGCTCCTGTTCAGAAAGTAGAGTTTTTCACAGTTCTTTTGTTGAGAAACTGAAAAAAAAAAATTGGCAAATCACAGTATTCTCAACCCCTTAAATTTTTCCAATGGCCAATAGGATTAGAAACAGAATTTTTTTTTCAAATTTTTTGAAATGCGGTCGGGTGGAAAAAAAGTAAAAACAAATAAACAGTGTTTTTCCCTTTCAGTCCCTGAGATTTAAATCCCCATAGGACTCAATGAAAGTTTTCAACAAACTTCTTACAAGTGCACAATTTGCACCAAATGAGATGCACTGATTTGAAAAAAAATTTTAAAAGTTAAAATGAATTCTTTGGGTGGTTTTGGCACCAGAAAAACAGGCGCCAGTTACTATAAAACTGTAACCCTTTTTGCACGATTTGCCCCAAAAATGAGACGCAGTGAGTGAAATAGAACTTTTTTAAAAGTTATTGGATTTAATATGGGGTTTTGGGCACCATTGAAAACAGGGCCCAGTTAATATAAAATATCTGTAACCAATTGTAAAGGGGGCTTTTGGAAAAAAACTGGAGACGTCCCAAATAGAAATGCAAAAAAAAAGGGGAAAATTTTAACCTAGGTGGAGGTTCGGGCCACGTTTTAAAAAAAATGTATTTCCTTGAGTTCGGGACAAAAGAACTAGGGGCACTCATAAACCCCCCTTTTCCGCCCCCCCCCCCACTCCTTTTGGTGCCAAGCACTGATTTCTTTAAAAGTCCTCTCTAACAAAAATCGTATTAAATTCTCTAATCTAACTATATCCTAAGCTTAAAAACAAAGGAGGTTTTTCTGTTAAAAAAGCCATCTCCTTTACTGTGACAACGTTTTTATGGACAGGCAGTGAGACATGTTGCTCTGTAGTAGATCAGTGAGAAATGAGGCTAAAAGGGAAAATGGAGTCACATACATAAAATGAGGTCATGTGATTTTTGCAGCCAATGAGATCCATACACCGCCCAATTATGACGTTGTACACCTACCTCAGCCTGGTCTATGCTCTTCGCTGACTGGCTGGCCGCCAAAATTACAGGAAGTGCTGAAAAAGCCGCGGTTGTAAATGTGATTGTAACGGATATGGAGGGATCTTGCCACCACAAGCGATGGTAAGCCAAAGCCAGGGGGAGTTAAATTATCCCGGTTTTCACCAGAGCCCGCCGCAAAGCGGGATGGACTTGCTGTGGCGGATTACTACCAGGTCGCTACCCCTGACGTGACTTGTTTGTAGTGGCAGCCAAGGTGTAGCGCAGTACAGAATCATGAAGCAGGCTCGTAGTCGGGGACAGGCAGAAGGTCAGGACAGGCGGTTATGGTTCGTGGTCAAGGGACGGAGGCAGAAGGTACGATACACGGTAATCAGAACAAGACACTCTGGAACGCTTCCTCTCTAGGCACAGGGCACTATCGATTTGGCAATGTACCAAGGAAGGGACAGAGCTTAAATAGGGTCAGCACCAGGTGAGACCAGTCACCTGCGTACTGTCCCTTTAAAGTTTCATGCAGCGCCGCGCACGCGCACTAGGGGGCGCGCGCACCCGGCACACAGCAGGAGCGCGCGCCGGGACGAAAACAGGAGTGTGGCGAGGTAAGTGGGACCCAGAGCCGCTGGGGTGTCCGCAGCCCGAGCATTGGGCTGCGGCACCGGCCGCAGCAGGAGACGCTGCGGCGTTGCGAGTGTGCCTGCGACCCGGGTTCGCAGGGACACCCGTAACAGTGATAACTATTATCGTTATGATATTCAAGTAAACTATTGCATCATTGCGAAACACCGATAAACTTAAAGGGGTGTTATCGTTTCATTAAATGGTCTTCAGTATAAGGGGACAGTGAAAACAAGCAACTTTGCAATTGGATGTCATTGCAAAGCTGCCTTGTTCTCACAGTGTCCCTTATCTTGTGTTTTTTTTACACTATATCCAGTGTGGGTCTAATCCCTCCTCCTTGCTTTTCACTAGCTGAGAGCTCATTTACATTCTGTACAGCCCTGGGTCGATTCACGGGCTGTACAGAATGACTCGAGTTAGGGGCCGGTAGCATTTTTCTGTCTCCACACCTTAGCAGAAAACAGACTGCAGCAGATTGTTTCAATGAGAAAACATGACAGTTGACCCTGTGCCTAACTCTCCTGCATTTCACGCAGATCTGTGCCGTTCTTAGAAAGCTGTAAATAATCTCCAGCTGTGAGAGGAGATCAGTGCTAGATTAGATTGAATGCAGCCTGTGGTATGTATACAGCTCTTATAAATAAGACTGATAGGGAGAGACACAGTGATATGTGGTCTCAGAGGGGGGGGGGGAGAGAGTCACAGGCCAGCAGTGAAGGGGGATGATGTCATCCAGCTGGGAGGGGAAGAAACACCCCTGCATTCACAGAGTTGAGAAGCTCAGAGCAGTGTGGATGAGCCGAAGTAAGGAAGCGATACATCCCCTTTAGAAATCGTGCCAATTTCAACTTTTGTCTATAGTATCGCTCATCCCTAGCCAAGACCATACAAAGGTTTACCAACACCGGTTCCACTCAGAATAGGCCTTGCTATGTTCAAACCTTAGAAGTTGAGTGCATGTGCTCAGTCTCATATCCAGAGACTGTCTATTCAAAATGGACGTACGAGTGCTGCAGCATTGTTGTGGAGGTTAAAAGGGTGGAGAGTCAGCCTGTCAGTGCTCAGACCACACTGCATACTGCATCAAATTGGTCTGCATGTCTGTCATCCTAGAAGGAAGCCTCTTCTAAAGATAATGCACAAGAAATCGCACAAACAGTTTGCAGAAGACAAGAGACTTAGGGTGCTTTCACATGGTGCGTTTTTAGTGCGTTTTTCAATGCCTTTTTGTGTGCAGGAAGGTACAGAAATTAATTCTGTACATTACTGCACACCAATCGCGGCAAAAATAGCGGTAAATTCGCAGTAATTACCGCAATTTTTGTGCAGCAATGTACAGCATTAATTGCTGTACCTTCCTGCACAAAAAATCCATTGAAAAACGCATCAAAAACGCACCAAAAATGCACCATGTGAAAGCACCCTAAGGATATGGATTACTGGAACCATGTCCTGTGGTCTGATGAAACCAATATAAACTAATTTGGATTAACTGGTGGCAAACGTGTGTGGTGGCAAGCAGGTGAGGCGTACAAAGACAAATGTGTCTTGCATACAGTTAAGCGTGGGCCATAGGGCAGCAGTTTAGACATTGATGCCTATGTGTTGAGTTATTTTGAGGACACACCAAATTCACATTGTTATACAAGCTGTACACTGATTACTTTACACTGTATCAAAGTGTCATATCTTCAGTGTTGTCCCATGAAAATATCTTAAAAAATATTTATATAAATGTGAGGGGTGTACTCACTTTTCTGAGATACTTTACCACACCACTGCGGTACATAGAAATTACGTCGATCTTCCATGGCAGAATACAATTTAAATATGTTTAAGGCAACCTTGGAGGCTTTCAATAGGCCTCTGACTACCATGCCAACTGAACGGCACCTCACATTTATGGAGTGTGGGGATTAGGGTTGATTGAAAGAGTAAGAGTGAGCGACATAGCCATGTCTAACATTTTACATACTACTGCTGCACTGGCTGCCGTATTTAAACAGTAAAATGGCCTGAATCAGAATTGTCCCTGATTCTGGCCATTAACAGCGGATTTCTACAAATATATTGTGGTGTTCTAAGGGGGTAGGGCTGATTTGCTGTGGATAATTCTGTAGTAAGTCTGACCAAGAATTTGAAGGGAAATCCACACTAAATTGTTACATATTTTGGTGCAGATTCGCCTCTGAAGATTCAAACAGTTGATCACTTAAAATTAAAAGTAGCAAGTTCTGCTGCTCCCATACCACTTTCCTGGTCCTCCACCAGTGGCTGTATACTTTAGGGGTTTTCCACTCTATATTGTTTTTATTTATTATGTATATACTAGGAAATCATACAATTTTCTAATATACAAATAATACAAATTCTTCTCCTCTACCTCTCTTATACCAGTGCAGTTAGACCCCTATCTAGAAAAAAATCTTATAGTCCACACTCCAGTCCATAGTAATGGCTCCCATTGGAGTAACTGTATGGACAAAACAGTAATGGGACCCCCCACATACACATCACGTAACTCCCTGATATCCAGATAACACTGTCCAGGTAAGCAATAGTGGTTTATCGAGGATCAGAACTTCTCCAGTGTTACCACCTCCAGCAGCTTCTTATCATGTCTGTCAGTGTCTTTGGACAAGCCATATGCACAAGAGGTATAACTAGAAGTTATATGATCCCACAGCAAAATGAGAAGGGGCCCCACCACCTCATGATAATAAATTAAAATGCAAATATAGCAATGTCTAAAGCTATAAATAATACCACCATATATCAGGGAACCTAAATAGTAGTCCTGGAGAGCAGAAAGCCATCAAGTACTTGTTCCCTATGAAAATGAACAATGTTATGAACCTGATTTGAGCCATCTTAACCTCTGGGCCACAAAGCTGTTGTTATGGCTGCAATGGTCCATGGCTGGCACCTTTCTGCTTTGTTTTACAGATAACTTTATTAATAACCAAGAAACAGTATTTTTTTTATTTTTTTTTTATGCAACAGGATATCCCATATAGAGACAGCAGTTACAAAAGTAACTACATACATTGAAGATAATGCAGATAATAGCTGTTCCATCATTATTCGGTTAACCAACTATTGTTATTCAGTTAACCAATAGATGTCATGTAACCCTGCTGCTAACTGGATGCCAGAAGGTCACATGATTGTTAGGTCCATACAGTTTTTCCATAGGAGTCATTTCTATGGACAGGATTGTGGACTATACCATTTTTTTTTATATATACAATAAGTACAGGAGCAGAATGTATAATACACGTATATTGGAGAATTGTATGATCTACTAAAACATGCATAATAAAAAAAGCAATATAAAGTGGACCATATTACCTTCAGTGACTGACTGCAGTGGTTACGTCTTGACATGCCGTATCATTGAGATAGACTTGTAAGACCAGTAGGGGACCTGGGAAGCATAAGGGTATGTTCACACAGCATATTTTTTCAGACATAAAAATCTAGTGGGAATCCATATCAAAATATAGACACACAGAATACATGCAGATTTTTTGCTGCCCCATTGAATTATACGTGAAAAAATACTTGTGGAATTGCAGCAGATATACATTAAGAAGTGACATGCTCAATATTACACATGAAATATGCAAATGGATTTTTAGGCATCCGAAAATACAGCATGTGGACATCCCATATGGTATAAATAAGGTGAATATACTGCTTTCCTTTAGACAATTAGCCCCATAACTCCTTATTGGCAATAGGATGTCCCCGTATGTCCATTGTTGGTAAGGGGTTAAACAAGTTTGGCATATTGTTATAACTTTACACATTTGTACTACAATGTAGTTGAGTTACAAAAACATTAATGTGGACATGTATGAAAAGTAGTGCCACCTCGACGGTCGTACTTCTCAGTCAGTTAGCGTGGCATTCGTCAGTATGTATGAAAGTGTCTCACAGCACTTTATAATAATAATAATAATGTACGCCATTGTGAGACACATTTATGTTCCAAAAAGTAGCTCATAGAGTGTATATAGCAAAAATGGTCTCAGCCTCGACATTATGAAATTTGTATGGATTGGTTTCACACCACATTTTGTGACACATCCATAACTCTGGCGCATCATATGAATCTGGCATGACACCTCCTTCTTCCGTAGAATTAGCACATACAAAAGTGTCAGGTCTGTCAGAGAATTCACCATATTTTAGCACAGAACAGTTCATAGATCTATAGATTAGGGCTACAATAGTTTTTTTTTTTCTCAACGTATGCCAAAAATCTGGTGCAGCCCCGTACAAACATGTCACCCTAAATATCAAATTAACATTTCCTACATCTGTACATGCAGAATTGTGACTGTAACTTCACCACAGAAAATAGTATACAAAGTTCCCAATAGAATGACAGACAGAAAAAACTCTTAGGGCATGTCCCCACTGCATGGGTTTTCGGACGGTTTTTCAGCGGTTTGCGGTTTTTCAGGACCGCCTGAAAAAACTGGCCGAAAATGGGGCACAATTGTGCTCTATGGAAAACCCGTGCAGCAGCCCCACTGCACGGGTTTTTCCGCCGGCGGTTTGTCGCCGGTGGACGGCGACAAAACATTGAACATGCACAATCTTCCGTGTTTCCGGGGACGGAACATGTGCATCTCAAATGGGAGGGGGGAGGCTGTTCTCCGCTCATCGCGGAGAAAAGCCGTCTTCCCAGCGGCCGTGGGGATGGCCGCAAAACCGGAAAAATCCCGGCCGGCAAACCGGCTGGAATTTGTCCACTGCCGTGTAAACGGCCCCTTAAGACATACATTTTATTGGATTAAAGTATAGGTAAATATTCCTGCTGCACACAGCACTGCTAAACACAAGTGATGACTCTCAAAGAAGTAGAAAGCATTGACAGGTAAGTCCATGTCATCAAAACTTAGGGCCACATGTATGAACCTGTTTAAGTTTAAAACTCACTTTTTTGCCCAAAAGAGTGAGTTTTAAACCTAAACAGTTTCATACATGTGGCCCGTAGTCCCTAGAACAATGGTTTATCAGAGTATAAAATACTGTCTCTATAAACCTGAAGAAGGTAACCTCAATGGAACACTTGCCCTGGTGGACCCTGATACAGCCTGATAAACCATATCAACAGATGTAGCAAAGTGTGACTTGATGGGGATATAGTTCACCGTGTTCTAAGAAGGAATTGGAAAAGCATTGTTGAGATTACTTTTTGTGCCACAAAACCATGGTGTGTTATGTGACAAGTTTATATTTGCTACATCTGTATATCAAATTAGAAAAAACAAGCTATTATATAAATGAGAAACGTGCTACAAGATATTGATGCATTATTTATTATTCTATATATGTATTTATATGTTTGTTGCTTATGTATATATGTATAGATATTAAAGGGGTTGTCTCACTACATTGATTCATCTTTCCTCAGTCCTGTTTTCTTGGTTTCACTTTGAATTCAGGGGCGTATTTACTGGCTGCTACTAGACTGCAGTAGAAGCCAGGTCAGTATAGTTAAAAAACAGGTCGGGTACTATAGTGACCAAGGAGCTAGAACCCATATAAGAGAGGAAAATTTCAAATAGGTACACACTTTAAATAAGGGAACAAAATATTGTAAATTGACATTTTTGCAAGATAAAAAAACAAAAAAAAAGAAATCCTTGTATTGAAAAAACCCTTTTAATACCCCAAAACTTTAAAATTTTTTTTTCTGAAAAATTTTCAGGAAATTTTATTTATATATTTACATATTTCATTTATGGCATTATATTTTCCCCCAGTGGCCAAATTTTTTATTTTTTTTTTTTTTTTTTTTTTTTTTTTGATTTTTTTTTTTTTAAATTTTTTTTATTTTTTAATTTTTTTTTTTTTTTTTAATTTTTTTTTTTTTTTCAAATTTTTTTTTAATATTTTGTTTTTTGTTGTTTTTTTTTTTGTGAGAAAAACCAAAATGGGGCAAAATTTTCCCGGTATGCTTTTTGCGGGAAATTTTTTTGGCCTCTAATATGGCAAATGTGTCCCAAATTTTACGGTAATCAATATTTTCTCATAAAGAACTTTGTTTATGCCCATCCCCCCCCCGAAACAATGATGATTTTTGGGTATGCACGGGGGAGATGAGCGACGTGCCCAAATTTAATTGGGAGTAAAAAAGCGTTGCGGGTAATGAAAGTCAATGGGGCCAGCGGGCTGCGGGGCCCCCCCCTTCCTTAAATGGTGGGGGTTAAAATTTATGTTCTTTTATAAAGCGCAAGCTCCCAAAACCACACATGAACGGGGCGGTACTACGAGCATATTACATCAGGGAAACATCCCCTTAGAAAAATAAAGGGAAAACCATCAATTTTTAAAATTAACCCCTTTCCCATATACAGAAGTAGACTAATGTAGCAAAGGTAATATAGCTATTGCATATTTGACAGATTTTAAAGTTTTAAAAATTTTTGAAAAACCCAAGTTTAAGGTTTTTTTAAAATTTTTTACTCCTCTTTTCATGTTGTAGTACTGGTCTTTCAGGACAGGTTCCCCCAGGGGGTTGAGCAAAAGTCTTAAATTTGGGGAAATTTAATACCAAGTTGATAAAATAATTGGTTTTTTTTTTTTTTTTTTGTTTTTTTTTTTTTTAAAAATTTTTTTTTTTTATGACAATATTAAAATTTGATTTTACGAATGTTTGGGCTCTTTAAACCCTTTTAATAAAAATCGGCCTCAAAACCCAAACTTTAGCCCGATGGATCATACTCCTGCATTTTGGGGAATTTAAATATAGTCAAATAAATATTTAGTTCTGTGTGAGGACACATAAAATAAAACATTCATGACCAATGCACAATAGCAGAGCAAGTACTACCGATGTGCTTTGTTCACCACTGAACTGTGCAACTTTTATTGTTACTTTTGTATTGTAAAAATTTTCATTGTATCTATAAATGTTTTTATATGCATGGAACTTCAAAACAGAAACACATCTTGAGTAGATATTCTTTTGGGGCCAAGATTTTTCCCGGTAATAAATCCCCCTAAGCAAAAAAAATTCATGATTGAAAAAAAAAATGAAAAGGACAATCACGAATCAATTGCAATTGAACAATTTGCACTTCATTGAGTTCAAAAAGGGCCAAAAACCGATGAAAAATAAAAAAAGTTTGCAAAAATCCATTTGAAATTTTAAATTTAATCGGGACAAAAAATGTTTTTTTTTTCAGTGAGTTTTAAATTTCCTTTTTGCTTGCTCCCAAATTTGACGGCAGCCCCCAGCAAATTTAAATTAACAACTCACCTTCATAAAAAGGAACACGCCCAAAATTTTTAAAATTGTGTTTCTTTTTTGCTTTAAAACCTTACAGAAAGGGGGGTACAAGAAAAAATGCAAAGCAAATTTGGGAAACATTCCATCCATTACTTTGATTGCCTTTCGAGGACTGTGCTCATTTTGAATTTAAGGACTAATACAAGTTTTATGTTTTTACCCTTTTGCTTTCTGTCAAACTAAACTTTTTATTTTTAAGGCTAAGTGCCTTATGTTTGAAAAGTGTCAGTAAAAATTTGTCATTTTGCCCATAGAAACCCCAAGCTAAAATTTTTTTTTCATAAAGTGCTCGGAGAAAAATAAATGCTGAGTTCTTTTTTGGTTCCAAAGGCAAAAAAGACAGTCTTTTTGGCTAGATAAATTTTCATACATGGGACCTAAGAACCAATTTGGCCTTTGTTTTTTTGTCTGTTTTATTTTTTTTTGGGCCCCATAAATTTTTAGCTGCATACTGTAAATGGTAGAATTTAATTTATATAATTGGGAAAGGAAACAAAGCAATTCTGTTATTGTTTTTTTTTTTTTTTCTGAAATTCCCATTAAAAAAATCCTTTAAAATTAGTCCACAAAGTCTGTATTCACAAACTTTTTTTATAGGCTATTTTTTTTGGGGTCCATAATATGGTAAAAGAAAACCGGGCCAAAACGGGGATTTATTTGATTTAAACCTCAGAGCTTTATAGATCCCCTAAAATTTAAAATTCGATTTTAGGTTTTGGGTAAACTTAGGGCCCAGGCGAGATTTTCACCTGTTTTAATGAAGGAAAAAATGATTACTTTAACCCCAATTTTGGGGAAAATTGGGTCCAAAGGCTTTTAATTTTAGTTATTTTTTAAACATAATTTACTAACAGTATATTATATTACTGTCTGTGCAAATAAAACAATGAGATATATTTTGAACATCCCTAAATGATGCCCTAATGGAGATTATTATTAGAAATCCCTATGGGAGTTTATCAGGCCCAGGGCTGTAACATTGTCCCAGTCAGTAAAAGCAAATATTTTACTGGGGCTGACTGGGACAGGACAAAGGGAGCACCCTTTTTTTCCGGGCCTCACAATATGGTTTTAAAAGCATAAATAAAGTTTAAAAACTGCATGAAATAAGAAATAAAAAAAGTACTCACCTTTGTACTCACTGCTTTACCAGTGTTAAAGTTCCAACTCCATCAATATACAGTATATTCATGCACCTTTGTACAATGCTTTCAAAGGTTCTAGACTTCGTGAAACAATAAGGGATCCTGCTTTCCCTTTTATAAATTTCATATAACCAAATTTTGGGTTAGTAACATGCGCTTCACTCAAGGGAAAAAATTGGGTTTTTAGGCGCATATAGGCCAGTTCTAAATAGCTTTAAGGTAGTGTAGAAAATGCCAGAATGTATAAAATCTTTTTTTCTGCGGGTTAAAACATAAAAGGCAAAATTTTTGTTTCCACAAATTACAACTCAGTAAGGTAGCCCAAACCTTAATTTGGTCTCCTTTTTTTTCCACCGTAAAGCGCCATTTTTGTCAGCATAAAAAATTAAAAAACAAACGTTTGTGGCCCCCAAACCCCCCACATCTTAGGCCATTACAATGTGCCGGGGGCGCCTCAAAAAAGTGCCTACTTTTGGGTGTGCCGGCCCCATACTTTCAAAGAACGGGGATGCCCCAAACCCATTGGGCAAAAAAGGACACCAAAATGCTGGCGCAGCCCCACAAATACATGTTGTTCTAAATCTCTTTGTGCAATTTTTTCAGCGAATGAAATGGTTTTATTTTTTGTCATTTATACACAATTTTCTTAACATTTTTCACACATTCAATAATAAAGTCAATGTCCCTTGTTAAAAATTTGGGGGGAATTTCTCAAAATTCGTTTCATTTTGATTTCGCCAAATTTTTCCAACAAAAATTGGGTTTGGGCCGAAATTGCTTCGGGGGGGGGGGAAACAACCCGCTTTAAAAAACAGCAATTTCCAGGCTGCACAGGCCTGCAGGGTGCTGAAAAAAATTGTGCCATGCTTAAATATGCAGAGGGATTTTGGGTTTTGGGTTTTTTTCATACAAGGGTTTTTTGGTTTTAGATGACACCAATACTGCCGCCCCCCTTGAATCGTTTCACTCTAAAATCCCTGGGAAATTTAAGAGGGCAAAACTGAAGGGGAAATTTGGGGCCTGAAAAAAGTCAGGGCAGCGAAAGCGGGAAAAAAAACAAGCTGAGATCATTTTTAAAAACCATCAGGGGACAAGGGGTGGGTGACCCCGCCCACATTTAAAAATTGGGGAAAACCCTTGGCACAATGACATTCTGGGGGTGGCAAAAACAGGAGTAGGCCAAATTTTGGCAAAAAAACCCGAAAAAGTAGGTAAAGGAAACAGCCACACCCAGCAGCATAGGTAAAGACAGTGGCACAATGGAAATTTCGGGTTTTTACAAAACATTAAAAGGGGCCACAAGTGGCACAATGCAGAGAGGGGAGGTCAGGGCAGCAAAAGCAAAGGGTTTCAGAGAGGGGAAAATTTAAAACATTGGGGGCCCCCGGCAGCACCCACCCCAGCAGCATGGGGTCAGACAGGCCCCCAATGACAGATGTGGAGGCACGGCAAAACCACAGCAGCAGCAGGGGGCCCAGAAGTGGCACAATGACATTCGGAGTGGAAAAAACGGGAAAGTGGGCCCACAAAGGGGCCCCAAAATTACCCAGGTTGGGGCAGGGGCAGCACCCAGAGCACATGAGGTTAGGCAGGGCCCCAAATGACTTTCTGGGGGTGGAAAAACATAGTAGGCCAAAAGAGGCAAAAAAAAATGCCCAAAAAAATTGTGGTCAGGGGCAGCACAGAAAGAGGTCAGAGAGGGGAACAATGACAAAAGTGTGGAGGGCACAGCACCCACCCACACAGAAAGCTTTAGGCCCAGACATTGGCACAATGAAAAAAGTGGGGAGGGCACAGCAGCAGCCACAGCAGCACATGAGGTCAACAGGGGCACAAAACATTCTGGGGGTTTGGAAAAACCCGGGAGAAAGGCCACAGATGGCAAAAAGACACAGGAAATGACACGACAGCACCCCAAAAGCAGCATAAATATCAGGCAGTGGCACAATAAATTTCGGAGGGGGCAAAACAGTATTGGGGCCCGAAAGGGGTGGCACAATGACAGAGATTGGGGGTCACGGCCCCATCAGCATGGGGGCCCAGAGAGGGGCACAATACAATTTGGGGGGGGCAGGCGCCCAAACAGCGGGCACATGGGGCGACAGGGGCACAATGAAGAGTGGGGGGGAAACTGCAGCCATGGGGTCAGGCAGGGGCAAAATGAAAATTCTGGAGTGGAAAAAAACGGGAGTGGGCCACGGGAGGGGCACAATGACCCCTTGTGGGGGGAAAAGCACAGCAGCAGCAGCAGAAATGAGGTAAAGGCAGTGGCACAATGACAGATTTTGGGGGTTTTGGTGGCAAAAACCAGCCCTTTGGGTTTAAAAAGGGGGAAAATTTTTTGGGGGCAGAGGAAAAGGGGCCAGCAAAATTTTGTAAAAAAAGGGCGGTGGCAGCACCCAGAATAGGGGCTGGGGCGGGGTATTTTTTAAACCCAAACCCTCTTTTCTCCATTTTTGGGGACGTCAGGCGATGTAGTCTGACCCTTTAAGGCAGGGGGGTTTTGGGGAAAAATCCTGGCCGCCCCACCCTGATTCAACTTGAAAAAAAGGTAAAGCCCTTTCCACTTTTTCCCCGGGTGACAAGGGGTTCCCCCCTTTTTGGGGAAACGGGGCCCCCGCCGAAACCTGAAAAACCCCGCTCTAAGCCACACTACTGGCCGGGCAAAAGTTTCTCCACTGCAAACTCGGCTTTTTGCGGCCACAAAACCATTTTGGCTCCCCTTTAGCCCGGGCGGAGTGACTGAACCGAAAGATGAGGGGGGGGAAAAAAGGGAAACCCAACTCCCTTCTGCAGGGTTGGGGACCCTTGACGGGCTGCAATGGCTTCGTGGCCACGGGCCCGGCTGCTGCGCTTTTTGCTGCGGGCGGAGGGACCCCCACATCGACCCACTTTACCCACCGGGCCACCGAATGGGGGCCCGCTGTATGTTTGCCAGGGCTTTTGGGGGCCAACTTAGCTTCCGGGCCACGCTTCCCTTTCTGCCCAAAATTTCACAAAAGGGACCAACTGGGCTCCCCCAAGCCCTTAGCACCACACCGCCGAAAACTGATTTTTCCCGCCAACGCTCTCACTGAGGGGACTACTGCCCCCGGGCTGCCTCGTTGAGCCCCTGTGCCGCTATTTTCTTGGCCCCTGCAATTCGGGTTTTCAAACCCCCGGGCCGCTTGGCTCCCGCCCGCACACTGCTGCCCCCCTTTCAACTCACGCCACACAACCCACTGCTGGTTTGCCCGTTTGCCTGACCCCCCGCTGACACCCTTTTCCCCCTGACTTTAAGAAGCCCTTCTTCCCCCGGCCCCCAAGTGGGGTTGGGCTAAAATCATCTCTATTTTTTTTTTTATCGTCACGGGCTTTTCCTCATCACCAGTCTTGGTTTTAAAAGGGCTGACCCCTCACAACAGCCCTCCCATGCCACTCCCCCACTTTCTATTTTTTGCACCCCTACGCAAAAAGGCGGGGTTTTTGGCCAAATTTTTTTCGCTGCCAAGTAGCTCCACTGCCCTCCTAAAATTGTTAAACCCCGCTATATAGGGGCCTCCCCCGGGAGACCACATTTTTAAAGATCTCTGGCAAAGGGAATGGAGGGGAAACAGAGGCGGGTTGAGGACGGGTGGGGGAACGCGACCCCCCGGGCCATGAAAACAAAGGGTTTGTGTCTGACATCCCCACCGACTTTTGGCTGGGGTTCTAAAATTTTTCATCTGGAGGAAGTGGATAACCTATCAACAAAACAAAAACCCTTTGGGTTTGGGGCTAAACAACCCCGGGCCCGCTAAAGGACAGCGGCAGTTTGGCCTACCGAGCGCCTTTTGCTGCGACATCCCCTTGCTGTGCTGCGACCGGGGCCTGCTCCGGGAAAAAAATGGGTTTTTGTGCCACTGCCACCGCGGGTTAAAGGGCCCCTCCACTTCTCGGGGTCTGACATTACTGTTTGTTCTAAAATGTACAGACACTGTTTTATGAAGATACTGCATATGATAAATACACACCCTGTATTTGACCCAAAAAAACCCATAACAAAGGGTTGGGAAACCCCTTTGGAAAATAAATTGACTCCACAAAGGCCAGGAAAAAATTTCCCTTTTTGTTCCGTTTAAAAACACGGGGTATTTTAAAGAATAAAAAGCACAAACATCTTTAAATTTAAACCCTTTAGTATAATTATGCTACGGCTAAAATTTTTTCTTTGGCGGGGAAAAAGAAGGGTTTTTTTTAGTGAAACCCCCCACATTTAAAAAATGCTTTTAAATTAAAACCCGGATTAAATTTCGTAAAAAAATTTGGGGAACCAAAAATTTTCCAGCTTGGGACGGTTAAAAGGGGTGTATTTTACGGTACAACCAAAAAACAAAAAAACTTTAATTAACCTTGGTTTTTGATTTTGCTACATTAAAATTTCTTTTTTTTTCGGTGTAAAAAACACTTTCCTTTTAAAGACCACAACAGCAGAACAACCCTTAAACCCCCTGGTGTAAATTGCCAAAGGGAAATTAAAAACAACCCCAAAATTTTTCCACTTTGAAAAGTGTTAAAATGGCATGTATTTTACGGTACACCAAAAAACAAAAAAAATTTAATTAACCTTTGGTTAAAATTATGCTACAGGGAAAAAATTTTTTTGAGTAAAAAAAAACGTTTATTTTTTGGAACCCCAACAGCAAACAATGCCAAATTAACCCCAGTAAGTAAATTTCGCAAAAAAATTTATCAAACCAAAAAAGGGAAATGGTATTTTTGATTGGGAAAAACCCGGTTTTTTTAAATTTAATACAACAGGGAAAAGGGTTAATTAACCCTTGGATATTCAATGTCAACAATAGCATTTCCCTGTATAAAGGCCCCCTGAAAAGGACCACACCACTTTAGTTCCCCAAAACCCCACAAAAACAGAATTAGAACGTAAGAGAAGCTCTCTGAGACAAGCTTTACACCCCCCAAAAAAACGCTGTATAAAAAATGAGTTTTTTAAATTTAAAAGAAAACTTTAAACACCGTGGGGAGCAAAATTCCCTACTCAGTACGGGAAAACGGTAAGAGCCCCCAGCAACGCGCCCCGGGGGGCTTTTAAAGTCGGTGACGTTTTACAGAATCCCCCGTCTCTGATTTTGGGTTCATCTCTGCACATGTTTATTTTAGGCTACGCCCCTTCCCCCCCCCAACGCCCTTTTCCCCTGTAAAACCCCGTTTCTGCAGCCATTTTAACAAAAAAAAAACACACTTCGTTCCCCGGGGAAAATTCCCCAAACTTCGACTTCGTTCAGAATCGAAGTTTTCCTTAAATTCTAACCTAATTACACTTCTTTAGAATCAATTAGCCCATATCTTACTGTGAGTCCATAATGTATATTGCGGTACATTGCATTTATAATCCATATTCGGTATATATGTCCATCACTCCATTATATAACGAGCTGAGATCTCTTATGGTAATTAACATAGCATATGGAATCTCACCCGTGCTATGTTTTGAAGGTCACGCCTCCTTTGTCAAGCTTGCCAGGAGATACAGTGGGTAAAAAGGTGGGTAAATTTTTTTCTTGTTATTTTATGCAGCTTTTATTTTTTATTTTTTCATTGGATATCATTAGTGGCCAGGATCAGCATTTTGGGTGACATATCCCATTAGGGCTGCGCCAATTTATTGGTGTTTTTTGCGTCAAAAAACTGTTGACGCCCTGTTCTCTATATAAATGAACTGTAGTACACACAAACAAGGCACATTTTACACCAGGTAAAACACTTTTTAATGTGTCTAAATTATGTCATGTATATTAGGCACAAAACTTGGAGTCACTCCATCATTTCCATTTAGCTCTAGTGTGGGAAATCAGATGAGGTGGTATAGCTAAACAAGTTTCACACTGAAAATCATAATTGACTCTATTAATGATTTATGAAAGATCTGTGTCCAATCCTTTGGAAACCCAATCTAGGAGAGATAAGTGGAGTACACATAGCTGAAGAAGCAACAAAGAGCAGGATTATTTTGGTACGGATATGGGACAATTTTTCACAACATAAGTAATCCAACATAGAATGTATCTATGAAATGGGGAGGCCTAGTAAGAGAGCAATAAGAAGGTCTTTACAAGAGTAGGGATGTAAAGCTACGGTCTCCATATGAGACCAATGGTGAGTATTCAGCGAGTAAAAACAAGTAATGTTTGCTACACCTGGGCTTGTGAGATTTCCATATAAATCTTAATAGTAAAGTCTGAAGTCTATTTAAAATAGGATAAGGGATATTAAATGGAAGACAACGGCAAAGGTATAAGAATTTGGGAAGAAGTACCATTTTGACAATATTAATTCTAGCAAACCAAAATTATTGTCCATGGTATCTTCTAAGTTATAGTAAATATCTACTCCTAAATAGGGAATATATGATTCAGGCCACTTGAGATGGAAATTGGATACATCTCTTTGGGTAGATGTGTCTAAATAGAATGGTAAAAGAAGGGATTTGGTTAAATTTAATTTATAATATGAGGCTAGAGAATAGCTGTCTAATATATTTCGGAGATCTTTTATGGAGTGGATCCTGGCATTTGATCAGAATATCGTCAGCATAAAGGCTAATTTTATGCTTTTATTGTGATACCTGTAATGTGTGTAGACTGTTTGATCATTTCCATCAAGGGTTCCATACAGTACATAACCCAAAAATGAGATGGGAAAGTGGACACCCCGGTCTGGTACCATTAGAAATGGGGAAAGAATCAGAGAGAAAACCTGACAAAAGACTCTAGCAGATGGTGAGGTATATAGAGCAGAAATATCATCTGAAATGGGGCCTGAAAAACCAAATTTAGCTAATACACATTTGAGATAATGCTAATTAATTCTATTAAATGCTTTTTCTGCATCAAGGGAAAGAATGGTGGAGGGGATCCTGTTTTGGTTAATTAGGTGTAAAATGCTAGTATCCTGCAAACTCCACGACTAAAAAAATAAAAAATAACTAATTTAATTCAATCTAGAGGTGATTAATTTTGAGTACAATTTAGTGTCGCAATTTAGTAAAAATATTGGCCTGTAATTTGTGACTAGGTCTGGCGATTTGCCAGGTTTGGGAATAGTGGTAATTTCAGCACAAGTCATCTCTGGGGGTGGGGCACAATTATGAATAATATTTTTATAAATCAAGACTATATGACTTAAAAGAGTATCTTTGAACATTCCATAATATTCATTTGGAAGGCCATCAGGATTGTGCTTTATTTACTTTGGATAAGTTAATGATTTTCTCCAGCTCAAGGGAAGTAATTGGAGCATTGAGGAATTCTAAATCTGATTCTGATATAGAGGGTAAGGATACTTTACTTAAAAAGTTGTTAATTGTGTCTGGGGTTACTGGGGACGTGTTAGGATCATCCTTTAAATTATAAAGACAGCGGTAATATTTCGCAAATAGCTTGGATATTTTCTGTAGGTCCCTAATTTTCCCTTTGCTTGGGGAAGATATGTGAGAAATTGTAGTGTTTGAAGGGTTTTAACTCTGCGAGTCAAAAGTTTGGTAGGGCGCTCTCCCTGGATGTGAAAATTCCACTTCAGTCTATTCAATTGCCTTTCGTATTTTTTCAAATATAAAGATCTTAAAATGTTTTTTTTTTTTTCTTCAGAAATCCGAGCATGGAGATCTGATGAGGGGTTCAATTTAAAAGATTTATCAAGGGTTTCGATATCATCTAGAGTTTTATTAAGTTCTTTGTCTCTGACACATTTGCCCCTGGCTGCAGTTTTTATACAGATGCCTCTGATAAAGGATTTGTGTGCACACCAGATAGATGACGGGGAAGGAGCCGAAGGGGAATTAAATTCAAAGTACTCTTTAAGAGCATGAGTAACTGCTGAGACATTTGCAGATGACTTTAACATAAAGAGACTTAGACTCCAGGGAGTATTAAAATTGGAATTTACACTTTCAGACAAAAAAAAGGCAGATAGGAACATGATCCGACCAGGTGATTGTGCCTATCTCAGTTTTCACTGAGTTCGAAAGAGCTTGTCTATCTAGCAAAAAAATCAATTCTAGAATGGGTGTTTTTAGAGGAATAATAATAAGTGTAGTCAATTTTGTTTGAATGTTGGTATCTCCAGAGGTCATGCATATTCTCTTCAAGGGCAAAATTATGTAGTTCAGGGGTGCTGTGGGCTCCGCCTCGAGATCTGTCCATAACCAATTTAAATTCTCAACAAACAATTTGTCCCCCTTTACACATAGTTTAGCCTATTTGTAGCTTTGGTAAAGGCAGTTGACATACATTTAGAGCATATAATGATAGGATAGTGTAGGGGTCTGAATTCAGTTCACATTGCAAAATGATGAACCTGTGTTTTAGATCAATGCAAGAATCTATTCATTTAAAGGCAATTGAATCCTTAGTGAATATCGCAACCCCTGCTTTCTTAAGGTGGGAAAGAGTAAAAAAGGAGTACAGTAATTTTTTATGTTTCAGCCTATGAGTATCCGAAGCTAATAGATGCGTCTCCTGAACGCATATAATGTCCGCACCAGATTTTATCGTATCTCTCCAAAACAGCAATCTTTTAAATGGCGAGTTAAGGCTGTTTACATTTAGTGAAAATATTTTAATCCCCATTTGTGCTTAGGAGAAAAGCTTTTTGAGAACCTCTGACATAACAGTACAAGTGGATAATATCATACTCATCAGGGAAACGAATCCGAAAGCTTGAGGAACAGTATCATGGCAACAACAAATAGAAAGAGTAAAAAACTTCTAATATCACATAACATGTTAGAAATGCAAAAGAAAAAAAATATTTCCTCAAGGGAAATAAGTGGAGTTAGTTCCGGGCATACACCTAAAACAGGTGAGAGAAAAATTTCAAACCTGGTTGAGAAGTAAAAAAGCCAGAAAGTAGCTGTGGAACAGAAGACGTTGTATAAAGTTATATCACCATAAAAAGATCGGGTCAAACAATGGGTCTGTGTTTGGAATTTCAGTCCTTATCTGACCAGATTGGAGTGATCAATTCCAGGCGGTCCTTCTTGTTCCTGAGATGAGAATTGGTCGGGGTAGAAAGTAGAATCCATGAAAATAGCAGGCCTCTCAACATAGCAGGGAATAAGCAGACAGTGGTATAATTGTCCTTTGTAACTATGAGCTTAACCGGAAATCCCCAATGGCAGGCAATTTCATTGTCCTGGAGTATTTTTGTGTAGGGAGCCTACTCCTTCCTCCTTAGCATAGTCCCCACAGAAAGGTCTGGATAGATGGAAATTTCTTTAAATCTTTCTGGAATATTAGTACTTTTTCTGATCGCTCTCAGAAAGTTCTCCTTTGATCGAAAGAAATTTAATCTCGCAATCACATCCCATGGGAGGGGGAGATATGTCTTGGCTGTGGCAAATGATGGATGCAATCTATAGTAAGCTCCAGATCCAAGTGGTCGGGAAGAACAGCAGACATTAGATAAATCAGGAATTGAGCAAGATCTTCTGTGCCAGCTGACTCCGGTATTCCTCTGAGATGGATGTTATTTCTTCTAGAGCGATCTTCAAGATCAAGGACTTTAGTAGATAACTTGTGCACTTCATCTTCCAGGGCCTCGTTGTCATCTATTAAGAGGTTGTTGGATTTTGAGGATTCCGCCATCTTATTTTCTACACGTTCCGTTCTAGAGACCAGTTGTTGGATATCTGACCTGAAATCTCCCATCATTTGCTTAAGGTCTGACTGTAGGATTTCCCTTAAAGATGTATATAGATTTTGAATGGTTGCTTCAGAAACCATTTTGATGTCAGATTGGTCTTGTTGATCCAAATCTATAAAGCTAGGTCTGGATGAGGTAAAGGAAGATGGTAGAGCAGATCTTCGCTCCTTTTTCAGTTTCTGCCTTTGTGCTTTTTTTGTAGCTCCACCCATTATAGGTTATGAGATAGACTGATAGTGTAGGCCCAGAGTAAGGCCTGGGTAACTCAAAGTCTAGAAGCAGCATTAAGTCTTCTTATAGAATGTGGGTTTTTTCTAATCCCCTTCTCTCCCTCCTTCTTTTCAGATATGTATACAGAAGTGATTCAGAGTAGGAGCAATCTAGAGTTATAAATGCAGTTTATGGTATAAATTCACTAAGAGTAAATATAAGATGAACTTCTAGGTAAGCAGTATAGGGCTAGTACCCTAATACAGGAGACAGAGCTATTCAAATAATAGTGATGATCTTATCGAGAAAGTGCTTGAGACTTTAAGCATACAAAGATCAGCAGCACACAGATCAAAAGGTCAACTTTGTGATGTTCTGAGATCTGTAAACGCAGATGAAGGGGAGGGAAAAATCACTCACAGGACCCTTGATGAAGAGCTCTGTCTTCACAGCTTCCCCTCGATCAGGAGGTGTGTCAGCGCATGCAGCTCGAGCTGATGTGTCAGTTGTACCCACTGTGAGAGACTTGCCTTTACCACATGTGTGGCGGGACCCGGTCTCAGTACTGGTGTGCGAGACGGCTCCTGCAGCGAGGTATAAGCTTTCCCCGGCCTCAGACTGTCCCAGGTTTGGTACACTTTGTTCTCCGAGGTGGTTTCTACCATGCTGGCAGGTAGTGGAGGGTATGTCCAGAGGGAGTAGGTTACCTTGATTCATTAAGTGGTAGTATTGACCTGAAGATCAGGGTGAGATGGAGTTTATCTGTGCCATTTCATCAGCATCTCCTCAAAGCCTCCAGAAAATGCAGCCATCTTCCTGAGTGCCAGGCCAACAAAATGTTAAAAATAGAAAGTACAATACATCCTGCAAAAATAAAGGCCTCATTCACTCATGTTAATGCACAAATACAAAAAAAAAATGATCCAAAATTCCCAGATTAAAAAAAAAAAAAAAAAACTATATTAGTCTGTCGGATGAGTTCAAAATGGTCTGACATGAATTTTAGGATTAATAACAGTAGAGATCAGATGATTTATTTTTCTATATTCTATTATTCACATAAATCTGCTGAAAGCCAAACTCAAAGTTGATTTATTAATGCAATGATTGACTAATTCATTATGAAAACCCTTGCTATCATGTCTAATAGTGTGTAGAGAAAATAAAATCAATTCTACAAGTTTCATTGCAAATCAGAGTGATTTGCTTTTTGGAAAGTCAATAGAGAATTTTCAGAATACTACACAGCTCAAATATTGACTTTTTCTCATTTTATTGTCACCCTTAAATGTATATACTTTAGATGCATACTCCTCTCTGGATTTTAGATTCACTGTTCTAAGTCTGGAATGCCATGTGTAGGTTTTGTTTATAAGACAAATATCCATCCTATACCTTCACCTCAAAACTGGACCCCCACCAACTTCACACCAGTTGAACCAATAATATACAGAAATGTATATCCAAACAACTCATTTGTGGGAGTGCTAAAAAGTGGCAATAGAAGCCAATAGAAGTGACAATAAAAAGCTATATTCTTATTGTGTCCTGAGAAATCACTTCACCCTACATAGTAGTAAACAAAAAGAAATATCTCTGAATGTGAAGACTTCAAAAATGTTAACATTTAAGGTGAAAATTATTCTCTAGAATACATGAATTTATTTTGTTATTTTTGTTTTGCATTAAATTTAAATTACATTTCTGATAGTACTCATTTAAACCTGTTACCATGTGCATAATTTATCAGCAGTTTTTCTACAATTTGTTCATGGACCCAGACTGGTCATGAATTTCTGATAACTCTGTATGCAACTGACACCATAATTTCCTCCCCTGACATTGAGTAGACATAAATTTGATATTAATGGAAATTGAAATACACAATGACATTAGAAATAGATAAAGCTATCAACTGTGTTGTACCAATTTGTATCCAGTGGAATATATGGTTAAGTTGGTTTTTAAAGCTTTGGTGATTAAGTTGTGGACAGATAAATGAATGAAACTTCTTCCATCTTTACATGTCTCATAATATTTTCAGCATAAACAAGTCATGCATAAGACATTGTGATGTTTCTAACTGTGGTACAGAATTTCCTATAAATTAATAATTTATTAAGCAGTAAAGTTTATAATTTGACGTCCATATAACAAATACACACGTATAACAAAAATTAGTTACATACAACTTTGAGGGTGTAGAGTAGCATAATATAAATTGCTGGAGGACAATTTACAATTGTCTAAAAAATCTCTATTTTTTATCGGTTGTGGATAGTCTAGTGAGGATTGCACCCTTATGTTGAGTATCCTGCACTGCTGCTCTCTGTGTTACTTTATGAGACCCAGATGAGTTCTGTACTTTGTACAGGGGTATATTTCCCTTGTAACTAAGGCTAATATATCACAGCAGTTACAGGAAAAAAATCAGCAAAAAAAAGGTTATTTTTAAATGCCCTCCAAAGGTCTTTCTGTGGAGAGTATAATCTGTAAAATAAATAAAATTAAATAAAAGAACATAAGAAAAGATAACAAATAGAAAAAAATGACAGCCCAAACCGCTACTTTTAGCCCGGCCCCTGACAACCAGACAACTTGATATCACCTATATGTGAATGCCTGTTAAGAAAAAGTGACACTATTATAAAATTTATTTTATCGCCACTTTTGCTGTTAAAAATAAATTAATAAATCGATGAAATGGGAAATGAAGATTTTTATTTCTTTTTACTATTTTAATTGATATAAAAAAAATGAATGTTAATATTATTTAAGAAAAGCCTTCTATATCACAAAAAGGCAAAAAAATTAATAGAATAACTGAGGCTTATGGGAAAACCGTGGTTTCTAACATAATGGCTTGCATTTGTTTTCCCCAGTGTGAACTTGGTCCTCTGTTCTGTTTTACTGATTCCTGGCCGATGCCCGTGGTCTGGACTTCCAGCACTTCATAGGTTAACGGCTCCTATGCTCCTGGTGACATTCTATTTCTATCTGTCTTCCGTTCTTCCTCTATTGCCTTTGTCTTAGTTTCATGGCAGGTATTAAGGGCTTTTCTCTCCTGCCCTTCCTGTTATACTGGTCTTTTGCCATAACTCGCCCTCTCTTTCTGTGCCTTCTGTTACCTACTCTTCTTGACTCACGTTTATTCTTTGCCTTTGACTTGTACCTTTCCATTATTCGCTCGTTGCCTGATTTCCTATTGTGTTTTGTATTGTTTGTCTGCGACTTGTATTTTCACACTATTCAGTATAGCGCTCAGTCTTCTGGTTGGGGCCGACCTATTAGGGAGTCGGGCACCCCAAAAGGCAGGGACAGGGGTCGGGACCAGCGTCAGAGCCTCACACTGTACATGTCTGTTTGTGTGCCCCTGACTGGTCTCTTACATTATATCAGGCCTTACCCCAGTCGACTATCCCCGTGGTTCAATATGAGTACCGACTTGTCGGTCACCAACCTCTTGGACAAGTTGACAACTCAGCTTCAGGGCATGGCGGGGCTTATTAATCAAGTCTCGCAGCGTCTGGATGCCATAACTTCACGGAAATCCTGACAGGTTCCGAACCTTCAGAGAATCTTGTAATCTATTTTTTGTTTCAACTATTTTCCCACTGAGGCTGAAAAAGTAGCAGTTGTTGTGTCTCTCCTCCAGGGCCCACCTCAGGATTGGGCATTAGCTATACCCCGTTAAGCTCCTGAGTGGAGATCAGTAGACAGATTTTTTCCGGTTTTAGGATAGGTTTCTGATAACCCTAACCGTGTGGCATGGGCAGAAACTCAGCTGTTATCTATTCAGCAGGGCCGTCGCTCAGCCCAAGACTACTGTTCCGAGTTCCGCCAATGGTGTACGTTGACTGGGTTGACAGACCAACTTCTGAAGACCCTTTTCAGACAAGGGCCATCTGATGCCGTAAAGGATGCTATGGTCAGCCATCCAATCCCTGAGTCCCTGATTGACTTTATGACTTTAGCCGTGACTATCGACAGAAGACTAAGGGAGAGACGCAGGAAAAAGCAAGGGGGTTTGGTTGTTCAGCTCAAGTCAGATTTTTCTGTAAAACCTCATTCTAAATTCTCTGCTAATTCTCCTCTTCTATCCTCATCACCTTCTCCTGAAGAAGAACCAATGGTGTTGGGTTTTACATCAGCTGCCACAAGGAGGAGACATCGGTTGGGAATGCCTTGTGCTTATATTGCGGAAAACCCGACCATTTTCTGAGAGACCGTCCTACTAGGTCCAAGTCACCTCAAGGAAACGCCAAACGCCTGAGTAATTTCCAGGAAGGTAACTCTGGTATACAGGTACCTGCTAGCTATGGTAATAAGTTTTTTTTGCCTGTAACCTTGGTCTCTAATTGTAAGTATTTTGCTTGTCAAGCTATGATTGACTCAGGCGCTGCTTCTAGTTTCATCAGTATGGTTGTTGTCCAGGCCTTGGGTTTGGAACTAGTTGCATTGAGTGCTCTCTTTTTGGTTTCAGGAGTGGATTCTACCTCCCTAATCGGGGGAAGAATAAAATTTTGTAATGCTGAGATCACTTTGAATGTTGGATGTTCGCATACGGAAAAACTTTCGTTTTATGTCATGGAGAAACTCGCTGTGGATATTATTCTTGGGTTGCCCTGGCTCCGTCTCCATAATCCTGTGTTTGACTGGAGGACCTCTGAGTTGATCAAATGGGATGACTCATGTAATTCTCATTTGAAGACTGTTGATCCCTTGATGTGTGCTGTAATTAATACTCACGATATTTCAAAATGTAAATCTGACGTCTTAGATAGGGATGTTGCTAGTAATCTGCCTCCGCACCAGCCTGATGATTGCACCATAGATCTCACTCCGGGGCAAACCTTAACTTTTCTGCCCCGAGCGAGGATCTATGCATTTGTATATTAAGGAACCTGAAAATATTTGTTCTCTGGGAGTAGGGTTCTCGACTACTGATTCACATAGTTCTGCTCCTCCCGAACTGCCCCGCTTTTGCTGTGACGATGGTTCCCACCTCAGGCTGTGAAACTAAGATAGAATCCGCCATTAATCGACTGTGAACAGTCTGGGCAAGGAGTCATAAGACTCTAAAAAGCGCCCAACTAAAACAAATCTATAAAAAACGCCGACCCAGACCCAAATACTTCCATATTCGAGTCGAGTCCCATCAGTAAAATATGCTCCCAAGCTGGTAAAGGGAAAACTTCACCAAGCCCACCCTGCTAAACCTGGAGTGTCTGTTGAGGGTCCGGTGGCCCCTCCTAAGAGGGGGGATACTGTCATGATCGTGCCCGACAGACCCCCAGCTTTGGGCTCTGGTCTCCGGCCATGGCCGTTGCGTCGAAAACCGTGGTTTCTAACTAGTGATGAGCGATTACGTTGACTATCGTCATCGGGTCGATAGTCGATATCGGCAATTATCAATAAGATATTCGATAGTCGATAATAGATTATCACCGATGACCATTAAAGTCTATGGGAGAGCAACAACACCTTCATTCTTACACCCAAACAGGGCTGGAGAAGCTGGAATTAACATCCACAACAGTCAAATGGATACGTGCTACATCTTAGGCAACACACTTAGGTTATAAAAGCCACAGAAAAAAAATCACAGACCATTCACTATCCCTGCCTTTCACCACAGCATGACCCTTAAACCTGCATGACCCACAAATTAAAAAGTGCCAGAAGGCAGTATGATTTGAATCATCATTTTACTTGAACTGGACATTGAATATCCCTGTCCTGGAACGCAGCATGAGCCCCAAACCTGCATGACCCCCAGATTTAAAAAGTGCTGGAAAAAGGAGTCTTTCAACCACCATTTTAGTTGAACTGGACATTGACTATACCTGTCCTGTACCACAGTATGACCATTAAACCTGTCTGACCCACAGATTAAAAAGTGCCGGAAAAAGGAGTCTTTCAACCACCATTTTAGTTGAACTGGACATTGACTATATCTGTCCTGTACCGCAGAATGACCATTAAACCTGTCTGACCCACAGATTAAAAAGTGCCAGAAAAAGGAGTCTTTCAACCACCATTTTAGTTTCACTGGACATATACTGTCCCTGTCCTGGACCACAGCATGAGCCCCAAACCTGCATGACCCCCACATTTAAAAAGTGCCGGAAAAAGGAGTCTTTCAACCACCATTTTAGTTTCACTGGACATTGACCATACCTGTCCTGGGCCACAGCATGACTCTTAAACCTGTTTGATCCACAGATCACAAAGTGGCACTATGCTATTTTGTACAGTGACTGTCATTTAGTATATTTTTTGGTAACTGACATTTGTTTACAGAATTTATTTAGGGAAGTTTTATTTATAGTTTTACATTATTATCATTTTGCTTTTTTTTTCAAGTGTGATAACATACAACATACACCCCTCCCTGCAGTTTTTAAAGGTATTTTTTACACGTGTAGATGTGTTAATTCGTCCGCACACCCCATAAGTAATAAAAATGTCCTAATCATCCCCAAAACACTTCTTAGTTGAGAAGACATTTGCCCTCATGGCTTCTGAGAGTGATTCAGCCAATCAATTCAATGGTTTCATTTTTCCTCCAAATCCTTCTTCAGTAAACGGTATTTTTGGCACCTATCAATCCACCTGTGGTGACAACAAAATTGCTGTATTCAAATTTAACTGCAAAGTAGCTCTATGAACAAAGCATGACTGACCAAAAGTGAAAAAAACACCGTCTGAAATGTATACGGGATAATAAAAGGTATTTTTTGGCACCTATCAATTCAGCTGTGGTGACTACTAAATTGCTGTATTCAAATTTAACTACAAAGTAGCTCTATGAACAAAGCTTGACTGACCAAAAGTGAAAAAAACACCTGTCTGAAATGTATACGGGATAATATAAGGTATTTTTTGGCACCTATCAATTCACCTGTGGTGACTACTAAATTGCTGTATTCAAATTTAACTGCCAAGTAGATCTATCAACAAAGCTTGACTGACCAAAAGTGAAAAAAACACCTGTCTGAAATGTATACGGATATTAAAAGGTATTTTTGGCACCTATCAGTACACCTGTGGTGACTACAAAGTTGCTGGATTCAAATTTAATTGCAAGGTGGCTCTATCAACACAGCTGGCCTGCGCCAAAGTGAAAAAAAAAAACACGTATCTGAAATGTATACTGATAATAAAAGGTATTTTTTGGCACCTATCAACCTGTGGTGACTACAAAATTGCTGGATTCAAATTTAACTGCAAAGTAGATATATCAACAAAGCTTGACTGACCAAAAGTGAAAAAAACACTTATCTGAAATGTATTCTGATAATAAAAGGTATTTTAGGCACCTTTCAATTCACCTGTGGTGACTAAAAAAATTGCTGTATTCACATTTAACTGCAAAGTAGCTCCATCAACAATGCTGTACTGCGCCAAAGTGAAAAAAACACGTATCTTAAATGTATTCGGATAATAAAAGGTATTTTTGGCACCTTTCAATTCACCTGTGGTGACTACAAAATTGCTGTATTCACATTTAAGTGAAAGGTGCCTCAATGAACAAAGCTGTAGTGCGCCAATGTGAAAAAACACGTATCTGAAATGTATTCGGATAATAAAAGGTATTTTTGGCACCTTTCAATTCACCTGTGGTGACTACAAAATTGCTGTATTCACATTTAAGTGCAAGGTGCCTCAATGAACAAAGCTGTAGTGCGCCAAAGTGAAAAAACACGTATCTGAAATGTATTAGGATAATAAAAGGTATTTTTGGCACCTTTCAATTCACCTGTGGTGACTACAAAATTGCTGTATTCACATTTAAGTGCAAGGTGCCTCAATGAACAAAGCTGTAGTGCGCCAAAGTGAAAAAAACACGTATCTGAAATGTATTCGGATAATAAAAGGTATTTTTGGCACCTTTCAATTCACCTGTGGTGACTACAAAATTGCTGTATTCACATTTAAGTGCAAGGTGCCTCAATGAACAAAGCTGTAGTGCGCCAAAGTGAAAAAACAAGTATCTGAAATGTATTCGGATAATAAAAGGTATTTTTGGCACCTTTCAATTCAGCCTTTTACATTTTGTAGTCTATTTGGGAGATGGCAATCTCATTGGCTTGCTGCACTCAACCCCCTCATTTAATTCCGTGCAGGTTAATTCAATTGCAGGTTCCTATCACTCCTGGGGAAGTGGCAGTCTGAATGGACTCCTAGCAAGGTAACATGTTTTAGTGTAGGGACTCACCTGCTCTGGGAACCCCTTGACGTGTTGGGAGGTGAGCTTAATACAATCTTTGATCAAATACTGTAAACTAAGAGTCCCAGGTTTTTCATATTTTCCTTAGCTGTAAAGCATTTCCTATATTCCTATATAACTTGAGGTTTTACTTAGTCTTTAGTGTGCCACTGATTTATGTATTAGATGTATGTCATTGCCTTTCAGTGTGCACCTATGCCTACGTTTTCAAAGTATATATTAGATGTGCACAGCCTTTTACATTTTCTAGTTGGGGCCGACCTATTAAGGAGTTGGGCATCACAAAAGGCAGGGACGAGGTTTAGGACCAGCATCAGGGCCTCACACTGTCCGTGTCTGTTCGTGCGCCCCTGACTGGTCCCTTACACTTGCATTGTATAAAAGATTGAAATCATGCTAGTTAAGTTCATCTACAGACAGCTGTTTTGGGGTATTTGCCCTTCATCAGTGCTTAGTAGAAATTACTGGCTGGCTAGGTGAGAGGCGAGTGTGACTTAGAAATAGTAATGAATCTCATTGGGGAGAGGCATCATGTCAATGTGAGGATTTGATCGCCTTTTGCACCTGGGGCATTTGCATACAATAAACGCTTATGGGAAAATGCTGAGTTCGCCAGTGCTACCTAATAGAGTGAGAGATAGTGTTATAATTTTCAAACCCGCACATACTAGGGAAAAGAAAAATGTGCCTGGTTAGGGTGGAGGGTAAAGGGTGACGTGGTCAGGAACTGGTTAATAGTGATGCAATGCTTGAGGCATGTCAATGTAGGGAGTGGGATTTTTTTCTCCTTGCCCTGAGTGTCAAGAAAAAGCTATGAGTATATTCACTTCATACTGTTAGGAAGGGAGCATGGAGTGGGTTAGTAATGGCCAGCACCTTCTTTATTTGGCTTGGATTTGAGATAATTCTGACCTCATTTAGTCAATATGACCAAAGCTTTTAAGATGTTAAGAAATCTGTCTGTTTCTCTGCCTGATTGGCCTCCAGCAAAAATATTGTGTGGTGCTTCCCAGTTGGAATGGCAGCTGAAGACCCTGGCCTAGGCCTTACTTGTCCCATTACACCCTGTAGTAGTAGAGCCATTATCATACCATTTTCTACATTATGGGCGACATGTATGAAGATCGACCGAGGTGCGCTCATACATGTGGTGTAAAGTCCCCTGCGCCTCGCCAGTGTGTGAGGCACAGTACGGGACTTAGGCGCAGAAGGACTGCGCCTCACCTGTGTCTCCGTGGATCAGAAGATTCACGGCCCGAGGAGGTGCGCTCATACATGCGGTGAAAAGTTCCCTGCGCCTCGCCAGTGTGTGAGGCACAGTGCGGAATTTAGGTGCAGAAGGACTGTGCCTAACATGTATTCGGATTCGAGACAGGCTGGAAAACAGCGAGAAAATCATTAAACATGTTAGTGAATAGCAAAATGAGTTGTTTTTTAAATGAATGAATGAATAAAGAGAAAAATCAAAGCTGTCTAAAAGCGATTAAATGTATTGAAAAAGTGGATCATTTAAAATTAAAGGGAAAATATATAAGATCGCTAAAGAAATAAATATCAGCTCTCAGCTCTGTGAGGCATGGAGTATGAATCAAAAAAAATCGTTTTTATTAGGTGTAAAACATTATCTGAAAAAGAGCTCAAACCTTTGTTTATTTTCATTAGCCAATGATCAATAATATGGGGCTAACGAAATTAAAGAAATAAAAATGAATTTATTGAATTAATATTTATTATTTTATTTTTGTTACCCCCATATTATTGTTCATTTTATATACACATCGGCACAACTTTGTGAGTCTTATCATTTGATTTCTGCCATGTACAGTTTTATTATAGATTACATTAGAAAACCCATAAGAGCGTCGCTCGCTCTACCATTGGCCTAAATAATCGCGCCTTTTTTAAAACTTAGCCAATCACAAACAGAGCTCGCTCTGCAATTCTTTTCCCCATAGAACTCTATGAGATAAGTAGCTCACCCGCTGATTGGCTAAGCAGGACGAGCCCATCTTCCCACCATCCAATCACAGTACTAGAATATTTCCCATAGACAGTAATAACTTTTAGGGCGCCCTTCTATCGCGCCCTTCATGCTCCACTCAAAAACGACGCACTACATATGATTGGTGGATTCATATCTGCTGCCTGGTCTCAACCAATCAGCTCTTGTCTTCATTTTTTACTGTATTTTGAACTGTCCCACTTTTTCATTTGATTGGTCAATACTACTCCATAGATTATAATGGGTCACTGTCGCTCCTATTCTGATTGGTTGATTTCTGCTGACCAATGAGAAACGCTTACAGAATTTGAATTACTGTATTTCCCGGCAATTTTCAATATCCCAATTCCTGATGTTCCGCCGGTGACGGTGACAAACGCGTTGTTAGTGATTTTATTTATGTATGTTTATAGAAGGTTTTAGCTCTTTTACAGAGAATGTTTTACACCTAATAAAAACGATTTATTTACTAATACTCCATGCCGCATGGAGCTGAGATTTCAGTGCCCCCATCTCTCCATAGACTACAATGGGACAAAGTAGCTCACGCTTTGATTGGCCGGTATAGCCAAGGCCCCACTACTTCAACCAATCAGCTCTTTTCTTCATTTTTTACTGTATTTTGAACTGCCCCTCCTTTTCATTTGATTGGTCAACACTATTCCATAGGTTATAATGGTTCACTGTCGCTCCTATTCTGATTGGCTGGTTTATGCCGACCAATGAGAAGCGCTTACAGAATTTGAATTACTGTATTTCCCGGCAATTTCCAATATCCCAATTCCTGATGTTGCGCCGTGATTGATTTTTTGTTAGTGATTTTATTTATGTATTTTTTTAGAAAGTTTGAGCTCTTTTTCAGATAATGTTTTACACCTAATAAAAACGATTTTTTGATCCATGCTCCATGCCTCACAGAGCTGAGATGTATTTCTTTTGCAATCATATATTTTTCCTTTAATTTTAAATTATCAACTTTTACAATACATTTAATCGTTTTTAGACAACTTTGATATTTATCTTTATTAATGAAATAATTTTATAGACAACTCATTTTCAGTAATGTGCTTTTGTAACAGTCGACCTACAGCACATTTTGGCCCATTACGTTCAAGCTTCACTTCGCCTCCTCCGACTCAGGTAGACCACATTCAACGAGGTCTGCCTGTCGGAGCTGCAATGCGCCACATTTTGCCGATCCGCGATCATGCATGCATGCATTCGAATGTGGTGCGTCCCGCCTTAGAACGCCCACACCGCGCCCATTTCATGTCCCTGCATGTTAGGTGCATCCGAAAGTGGCGAAGGTTGCGCCTAACACCGCATCACTGTGTCCAACAGTGGATTCGGACCGGTGAGGCGCATTTTCCGCCAGAAAGCGGGCGCAAATCCCGATCATACCTGTCGCCCTATATTTCTATTGCAGACCATTGTGCAAGCAATCACGTCTAGTGGTGAAGTACCAAAGGGGGCCTGGAAGTATAGGTAAAATAAAAAAATAAAAAAAATTTTTTTTTTTTTAAAAGTATTAAAAGTTCAAAACAAACTCATTTTAGTAACATAGCAGACACAGGTATGTCAAGTCCAACCTATAACTCTACAGTGTTGGCCCAGAGAAAGGCAAAAACCCCTATGAGGCGGATCCCAATTGACTAATGTTGAGCGATTATTATCGACAAAGTTGAAATCGGCAAGGTTTTTATGGTGATCGAAATTTTTAGATCATGCGATAATTAAGGCTTAAATCTGTGCATCATCTATTAAGATCGCGCCATTTTCGGCGCTTCCTGTAATTTTGGCGGCCAGCAAATCAGATTACAGAATAGAGCAGGGTGAGATGTGTGTGCGGCGTCATGACTGGGATGTGTATGGTTGCGATTGGCTGGAAAAATCACATGACCTCGTTTTACATAGAACAGCATTTCCTGTTCAGCCTCAGTGTCTCTCAGCGTCTCATAGGAGTAGGACGTGCGCTCTGCCTGTGGCCAAACAGCTCAGCGAAATTATTCTATTTCTGCACAGAGAAACCTCTACTATTAGCTGTGATCCTTACAATTTAGTTAGATAAGAGATTGGAAGATTTTATGTAGTTAGGTTAGAGAATATTAAAGGAGCATCTACCGCTGTAAAGTCACGGGGGAGCGGGGGGGGCCCCCGCGGGCGAACACAGACAAGCTCTATGAAGAACACTGGATAAAGTTCACCAAGACTTAGTGTAGACATTGCACTGCAATAGCTTTATTATTAACAGTTTGCTATTGAAATATTTCCTGGATATTGGGCAGCCTGAACTTATATTAGGATACACATCATTTCTAGTAACTGCAGGTCTCTGTGTTAGGTGCAAAATTCCCATTTTATTATCAGTATACATTTCAGATAGGTGTTCATTTTCAATTTTACCCATTCCAACTTTGTTCATTTTAACCCCTTCCACCATGCACTTAATTTTGAAAACAGCAATTTTTTATAGACCACAGGTGAATTGAAAGGTGCAAAAAATACCGTGTTATTATACGAAAAAAATAACAGATACGTGTTTTTTGACTTTGGCGCACACAGTTTTGTTCATTGACGCAGCTTGCATGTAAATCTGAAAACGGCAATTTATAGTCACCACAGGTGAATTGAAAGGTGCAAAAAATAATGTGTACTATACGAAAACATAACAGATACGTGTTTTTTGACTTTGGAGCACTACAGCTTTGTTCATTGACGCAGCTTGCGCGCAACTGTGAAAACAGCAATTTTATAGTCACCACAGGTGAATTGAATGGTGAAAATCATACATTTTATTATCTGAATACATTTCAGATACGTGTTTTTTGACTTTGGCGCACTACAGCTTTGTTCAGTGACGCAGCTTGCACGGGAAATCTTAAAACAGCAATTTTATAGTCACCACAGTGAATTGAAAGGTGCAAAAAATACCGTTGGGATTATACAAAAAATAACAGATACATGTTTTTTAAAATTGGCGCACTACAGCTTTTTTCATTGACGCAGCATGCACGTAAATCTGAAAACAGCAAATTTTTTAGTCACCACAGTGAATTGAAAGGTGCAAAAAATGCCCCGTATTATACGAAAAATAACAGATAGTGTTTTTTTACTTTGGCACACTACACTTTGTTCATTGACGCAAGCTTGCACGTAAATCTTAAAACAGCAATTTTATAGTCACCACAGGTGAATTGAAAGGTGCAAAAAATACCGTGTATTATACGACAACATAACAAACGTGTTTTTTTGCCTTTGGCGCACTACAGCTTTGTTCATTGACGCAGCTTGCCGTGAATCTGAAAAAAGCAATTTTTTTTTTTGTCACCCCAGGGTTTAATTGAGAG
>JAODAL010034272.1:0-44471 GCA_025379985.1 Phyllomedusa bahiana
AAACCTTAGAGGGTGTCAAGTGCCCTTTGTAGAGCTGTCAGAGCTGTGCCACCGACTGCGGTGCCCGGGTAGAGCTGTCGGAGCTGTGCCACCGCCTAGGGTGCCCGGGTAGAGCTGTCAGAGCTGTGCCACCACCTGGGGTGCCCGGATAGAGCTGTCAGAGCTGTGCCATCACCTGGGGTGCCTAGCTAGCGCTGTCAGAGCTGTGCCACCACCTGGGGGGCCCAGGAACAGCTGTAAGAGCTGTGCCACCCCCTGGGACGCCCAGGAAATGCTGTCAGAGCTATGCCACCACCTGGGGTGCCCGGGTAGAGCTGTCAGAGCAGTACCACCACCTGGGGTGCCCAGAAAGAGCTGTCAGACCTGTGCCACCGCCTGGGGGGCCCAGGAAGAGCTGTCAGAGCTGTGCCACCACCTGGGGTGCCCAGAAAGAGCTGTCAGAGCTGTGCCACCACCTGGGGTGCCCGGGTAGAGCTGTCAGAGCAGTACCACCACCTGGGGTGCCCAGAAAGAGCTGTCAGAGCTGTGCCACCGCCTGGGGTGCCCAGGAAGAGCTGTCAGAGCTGTGCCAGCGCCTGTGAACAGAACAGTGTAAAGGTGTGCGTATCCAGTTCCCCCAAATCCCATGTTCTGGCTCCAGCACCTCTGCCAAACACTGGTTGCGTCTTCCTGCTTCTGGACCTTGTCCATCCCTGCTCTTGTGTCTAAGCTCTTGGGGCCACATAAGATGATGTGATTTCGCTTGCAGTTTGACATATATGGTCTAGAGCAGGGGGGTCAAACTCATTTTCACTGAGGGCCACACTAATATTATTTATGCCCCCTAAGGGCATTCAAGCAGGGCCGGGACGACGGATAGGCAAAGGTAGGCAACCGCCTAGGAAGCAACTTAATGCCAGGCAGAAAAGGGGGCATAAAGAGGCAAGAAGTGGGCAGAATTTTCCATTGGGGGCGCTATATGTCTTATTTGCCTAGGGCTCCAGAATACCTTGTCCCAGTCCTGGCTTCAAGGATAGCTTGGATGCCTGGGTGAGGCTATTAGAGATGTGCTACCGCCCATGGGAACAGTGTGGGGAAAAATTCTGTATTTTATGGCCTTTAAAAAGCACCTACAAAGGACAAATTGCCTAGGGTTAGGGTTAATCCCTAACTTTAACCACAATATTAATCTTAGATCTAACCCCAACTCCGATCTTAACCTCAACTCAAAGAAAAAACCTAACCCTAACTTCAACCATACCCCAACTTTAATCCAAGCTGAAACCCTAACCCTGGTTTTAAATCCAACCCAACTGTAACTACAAATCAAACCACAATTTAGTGAAAAGCTCTAATCCTGACTCAACCCAACCTAAACGTTAACCCTAACTAAAACTCTAATTCCAACTCTAGCCCCTTATCGCAACCCTAGTTTCAAGTCCAACCCCAACTGCAACTCTAACGCTAACCCCAATTTATTGAAAAACCCTAACTACAACCCTCCTCAACTTTAACCCTAAATGAAACACCAACCCTAACCCTAGCCCCTAACCCCAACCATAGTTTCAAATGCATCCACAACTGCAACTCCAACTCTAACTCCAATTTTTTGAAAAACCCCAACCCTAACTACAACCCTACCCAACTTTAATCCTAACTTAAACACCAACCCTAACTCTAGCCCCTAACCCACACTCTAGTTTAAAATGGGTCCACATCTGCAACTCCAAGTCTAACCCCTTTTTATTCAGAAACCCCATCCTTAACTCCAACCCTACCCCAATTCCAACACTAACCCCAACTGAAATTCCAATACTCACCATAAATTGGGTTTAGGGCTGAGTTCACTGTGAATTCCAACAACAACAATACTCATGATGCAAATTTGAAGTGCAATGCTAGTAGCCATGTATAAAGATTTGTGTAATGACACAGGCGGGGCTATTTGTTGTTCTTGTTGCAGTCTGAGTCTTTCCCATATGTGTTTTCTAAGGCTTTCTTGTCTCACTACTCACCGGTTTAACTGTACAGGATGTGTGGTAAGTAAACCTGATGGTTCCACACATATGTGACATTATTTATCTCTGTCTTCATCTTGCAATAGCAATCCTATCACAAACTTTCTCTGACAAAACCTGAAGAACTGTGGAGGCTCAAAGGAGTATGCTGAGTTACAGAACCAGCACCATACCTGTCCAATCATAATGTGTTGTATGGCAGCTCAACTCCATTTAAATGAATTGGGCTTAGAAGAAGTACCGCATACAACCCGTAGGCAAATGTGGGACCGTTTTTGGAAAAAAAGCAGCCATGTTTTTTTTTAACTCTTTCTAATCTTTACCAAAATTGCACCAGAATTCCGGCGTAGAATAGTTGGTCTAGAAAAGCTAGAAGAGTCTAAAGATGCCAAATTTATCAACTTTTGCCCATTCCTCAGTATAGACTATAGGTTTCCTGGTATGGCTAAAAAAAGACCAGGACTTGGCAAATAGTTAAGTGATTGACTCCTTCCAGCTTCTGTGGATAAACTGCTTTATTTGTATAAAAATGATTTCACAAAAATGATCACAGGCAGCTTCAGTCTCACATTGCCTGATCAGGCTGTGGGTGATTCTATTGCAGTAATTAGCTCCTCTATAACTATCTGAGCATTACAGTGCCATAAATGCAGGAGATTTAATCTGTAGTAAACAAAGCTACAGAGCTCCAGGGAATGAAATCCAGTGTTTCTCAAAGGTAAACAATCTAATCTTGTTACAGATAAAGACTTTGCTCCATCTGACCATGGTGACGTCACACCCTGCTTTCTGTCTAATCAGGATGGCAGATTTGAACGGTAACCTAAAGACACTTGTGTGCACTCAGCAAATCAAATCTCTTATCTTCTGACCAGGGCAATGTATTTAGTAATAAATAAAAAAGTAAATGAGGCTCACCCTTGTTGCAATAATGATGACACCTGGTTTCCTTCAGAGTAAGCTTGTCGTTTCTTGCTGCACGGATCCCTCTGATCCCCGACCGCAGGATCTCGGACACAGCAAAGACGTGTGTTTCGTCCGAAACGCGTAAACGAAGCAACCATGCTTTTTTACCCTCTGTACTGGATTATTAAATAAAGATTGCTCATTGTTTTTCTACTTGCTGGATCGTTTTTACACTTTGTTGGATTTGTACTAAGTAATAGTCTTCAATTAACTTTCTCTTCATGTTGAAAGCTAAGCATTGTAGTGAGAAAACCCCATTAGCTATCTGAAAGATCCAGGGCTTTCTAGCTATACCTGAAAATCTACAGTCTATACTGAGGAACGAGCAAATGTGGAAACACCTTCCCATTTTAAAGTGAAGTGTGATTGCAGGGATAAGCAGCAGACTCCTCTACTGTGGCCTATACAAAGCCTGCACGAGAGTTATGCTTCCCCTAAGCACAACACTGTAAAGGTGAGCAAGATATTTGCATTATATACCACTACTAGTAGTATTAATATGCTACACAAGGAAGCATTTTTGTTAGTTTTTGTTTCTCTTCTCTTTGCCAAATGTATTAAACAGCAGGAGCCAATGTGACAAATGTGCTGCATTTTAGGCAGAAATAATAAATCTGCCCCATTGCTCCTCACTTGCCCCTGGAGCCGATCTGTAGGACCATGATAAATGCACCAGCAATAGTTCTGCTGCTTGCCATGCATTCTTTTCCCATTGACAACATAATTGGCATGCTATCGAAAACCTGGGTGCCCATCCCTTTATTACGATGAAGAGAGTGCCTGTAGGAGGGTTGGGAATGTGGTGAGCAGATAGAGCCGCTCGGCATTCCTCAAAGTCAATGACTGATTATTTACAGAGTTATTTCAAAGACCGATCCCTACTCCATAATATGTTTTTATAGCTGCGGAAAGTGATTTCCACAGAATCAAGATCAATAGATGGAACAATACTGCACTGATGACAGCCGCCTGAAAGCACGCACTCAGCCATATCTCACTTTCTCCGTCATTTGGAGTTTTCGGAGAGACTCCCATCGCAGCAATTAAACTCGTTATGTAATGTAACTCTTTGCCGGTGTCATTTTTTTTCCCCCCTTTCTTTCAAACCGTCTCATGTTTGCAATGTTTACTCTTTGGCTTGGAGATGAGTTGGATGCAAAGGTAAGCGCTATTGTTTCTTTGCCTTCCCATGGGAAAATGACATGACTCTGGATATCTTTCAACAAATGCAATGTAATGTGGGGAGAGGAACAGTGCGCTGACTGTTGACATTTAGCAAACCTCTTGCTTGACACCTTCATTGCTGGGCATCTACTGTACGCTGAGGGAACTGGAAAATAACATGTTGTGACTTCATCAGGTAAAAGGTTTCCCTGAATTTTTTACTTTTGCTTTGTATGGAATTAGACTTATAAATCTGAAGTACACCAAAAAGATAAATACCTGTTGTGGGACAAAATACACAAGATGGAACAATGAATGTTTATTCACGGTACTGTTGTCATCACACATAGGACAATCAGAAGATGAAGAGTAATCCTAGTGAAGCCTATAATCCTCACCCTACAAAATCCTTATATCTGTTCCCTATCAAATTGTGGGGTTATCATCCCAACAAGGGCGGCCCCACTCAAGATGACTGTCCTTTAAGGCCCCTGTTATCACCCTTACTGAATAGAGTCCATAGGTCACTAGGCAAATAACCAGACAGGAAGAAAAAGGATAACTCCCCCCAAAAAGAAACAAAAAAAAAGACCTAAAGGCAACACTTTACTATGCGTTTCCCCCACATATAAGTTGGGTTCATCAGGGCAACAATGGCTCCAAATGGCTCAAATAACATACTAAAAATGAGATATCCCACGATAAGGGGCGCCCATGATGTTCCTATTGTGTTTTTGTCCCAAGACAGGTATTTATTTTTTTTGATATATTTCGGGTGTATAATTCTGTGGTTATCACAGAGGGGCTATTTTTAATGTTTTGAAATAAAGTGTAAGTTTTATTGGGGATATTTTTTTCTGGTTGGCACCATGATATTTTTTAATTTTGGTCAGTGATTTCTTTGTATGGAATTAGAAAATCACTGTGTGATTTAACACTGGTTCGACCAAACTTGTAAAAATATTCCTGATCCCAAATTCTTTTACTCTGTCTATAGCCTTAACCCTAACCGTAAATCTAACTCTACGTTGGGGTTAAAGTTTTTGACCTTTTTAGGGTTAACTTACCTCTTTGCGGCACTTTTAGGGCCCCTGGGGGTTTTTGCTCGAATGGCCCCCATAATGGGATAGACAACCCCCCCCCCCAAGTAATGGGGGCCCCAAATACAAAGACCCAACCTCCCCCCAAGAAAATAGGGAAAAGAAATTTAGGCCATAACACCCCCCCGCCCAATAAATGGGCCCCCCGAAAAAGGATGACCCCTCCCCCCAAGGGTTGGGGCCCCCTTTAATGGGCATAGAAAACCCCCCCCAAGAAAAAGGGCCCCCCAGTAATAGGCAAACACCCCCCCCCAAAAAAAGGGGCCCCCCAGTAATGGCATAACAAAACCCCCCCCCCCAAGTTTTTGGCCCCCATAATAGGAAGACCCCCCCCAATAAAAAGGGGGGATATTTCGGGCCCCTGTGGGGCGATGTTAGGCAGGGAGGGCCAAGTTTCCCCTGCCCCCCTTCTTTTAATTGTATGCCTCCCAACGGATCATAAAAATTTTAAGATCCCTCTTTCGCATTTGGACCTGGGGGCCCCCCCCTTTTCTACAAACCCCCCCGCATTTGCCCCCCCCAAAGTGATTTGGGGGAAAATGCCGGGGGCCCAAGGGCACAAAGGGGTAGCGAGGGGAGCTCCCGCGGGGCCCCCCCAAAAGCCCACGGGCCCCAACAAACTGTACCCCTGCACCCCTGTATTAACCCCCCTGGGGTGTGTGAAAAGGGGCACTTTTTAACATTTTTTTTTATAACCAAAAGCTGCGCCACAATCTTCCCGGGTTGGGGGGGTTTAGAGGGGACTTTGTAGGGCTTTTTGGGGGTGTCTGGGAGTGAGGAGGGAGTTAGAGTGGAGAAGAAGAAGGGTTAGATGGGATGGGGAGAGTGTTTGGAGTGAGAGGGTGAGGAAAGGGGTTAGAGTGGGGAGGTTTGAGTAGGGGTGGGGGACTTTAGGTAGGTTTGGAAAGGTGAGGGGAGGACAATCCGGGGTAATAGGCAGGCGGGTTTTTGTAGTCTATCACCTCCACCTGCACCTCTATCAGGCTTCAGCTATCAGTTTTACCTTGGCTGGTTATGAAAAATGGGAGGACCCCCAAGTTTTTTTTATTTAAGTAATTTATTTATTTAGCATCTAAAAATGGGCATTCCACAATCATTAATAAATAAATAATTAATGAATTAAAAGAAACCGATGTGGGGTCCCCTCCATTCATAACCAGCCAAGGTAAAACTGGTAAGGTCCATGGATATTGATCTCTTTCTACACTAAAAATATTAGCTTGCAGACACCCCAGAGGCAGATCATTACATTAGATGGTCCACTTCTGACAAATCTTTTCAGTACCCCTGGTCCATTGGACACTGAGTGAATAGTGATAGGGGATTTGTGTCATCTTTGGTCTGACAAAAAAAAACTCTGGATGACACCAAGCCCCAGCATTGGTAATGAATGGCGTCTGACGTCCCTGTTATTAACACTGGAATAAAATGGTAAAAATCACAGAATAACAAAAATAAAAATCCCTTTATTTAATTAAACACTCCCTGACACTATCCATCTTTGTTCAATTTATTAAAGTAATGGATCAAATGCTGGACCAACATAGTCCAAAGGGGAAACCTGTAAAAAGTCATAACCACCAACCAGCGTTTGGCCAACAGCTAAAGAGTATGGGCAGTTTTAGCCGGACTCACCAACAGGGGTTGTAAGCACTGAAAGTGCCCAGGGCAGCACGAATTCTAAATACGCCCTGCTGATTGGTGAAGGTCTATTTTCAGAAACATACTAGTCACCCCAACAGGTTGAAATGGATGGCTCCAAGCATGATAAAGCCCCGTAAAAAATGCAACATTTTCTCCCCCCCCAAAACCCTAAATGCATTCATAATCGAATGGATTAACTGCTATCGTGCATCCAATAGCTATACCTCAGGTGGTCACGGGGGGGAGGGAGAAACTTTTTCAAGGGGGTTTTTAAAACTAAAGGGTCAGAGGCATTTCAAAGATGCCCCATAGGGGACTGTCGCCAATTTATTTTTTTTTCTTATTAAACAAAACCCCCATCCATAATCTTTTCCCCCTTGCCGTTTTTATTTTCCCGATTGTAGATTTCTCTTTTGGCCGTGATAAAAAGATTGTGGGAAAACATTCTTGCTTGCACGCTTTTAACCAGTCAAGAGTACTTTACAGCAGCTTCATGCCCAAAGATTCTTAAAACAGTTTTTGCCCATAACTTGTATAGAAAGTTTTCTAGGTATGCTCTTACCTGGGGAAAAAATCACTGTGAAGGAGGGAGGGGGGACTGTGACCTCTCCTCTTTGACGGTGTTTGGGTTTTTTCTGTACACAATGGTGTCTCCTTTTTAGTTTGACCCTGCTTTTACGATAATGACACACGCGAAAAGCCTCTAAACAAGCAGGGAAGTGTTAGACGATTATTACAAAAAGGCAGTTTACACGGCCCAACTGCGGGACTAATTTTCGCCCCCCCAAATTACGCCGGTTTGGGCCGGGGCGGGGCGGGGGGGGGGGGGGGGGAAAGGGGGGGCCCCTAAATGTAACGCATGTCACACTTTTATTTCCCTACCTACATACAAAGGTTTTTCTCTGTAAAATAAAATCCCAGTTCCAAGGAAAACAAAAAATTCCTGTGAACCCACCCTACTGGGGCCCCAGCCCCCGGGGTTTTTTGGACCCTAGCAACGCCCCTGATCATGGGTTAGCATAAGACATCATGAAGTAAAAATGCACCAAAGATTTGGCATAATTTATGGCACAAACTAAATTAGACTAGACAGGTAAACATGTTCTAGATTTATCATACACTTGATAAATTGAGCATTGTAAAGGGTATGTTTTAACGTTATTTTCGGGGGTAATTTCGCCCCGCAATTTCGCCGTGTGGACGGGGGGTGGAGCGGGGGCGGGGGCGGGGGCCGCACCTCGCCGCCCCTAGACATTCTTACCCGGGCGCTTTACCCCTGGGAATTCACATGCCCAATTACTCCCCCCTCGGGGAATTTGCCGAGCAGGGGGAGGGGGAAATAATCCATAGTTCTCTATAGAACGTGGATTTCCCAAATTACTAGGAGTATTCAACCCAAATTTGCGCCATCCGGCGCTAATTACGGACTGAATACGTCCAGGGTATTTTCCGTGGAACATGGCCCTTTGTGGCCAAATGAAAAAAGCAGGATTTAAAAATTATTAAAAAATATTGAAAGGGTATGGAAAAAATTTAAAAAAAAAACCAAAAATTTCCCAAAAAATTTTTAACATAAAAATGTGAGTTTAAAAAATAAATAATTTTTTGATGACACATTCCTTTTAAAGAGAACCTGTCAGCTTGAACGATGGGCAGCTTGATATAGCTGCAGGTTACCCAATCCTAACCTTGTATGTTTTACCCCGAAACGCTACGACGTTCCTGGTTAAACACCCAGTAGATTTGGGCTGGGTATGGGGAGATGAGTCCGATGTGAGGCTTTTCCCCGCCCCTTCAGCTTGACTGACAGCTCTCTCCCTATAGACAAACATGGGAAAAAAACTGTCAGTCAAGCTGACGGGGCGAGGAGAAGCCGCAAATTGGACTAATCTCTTCCAGGCAGAATGGCTTTTCCCCGCACCCGGGACAACTTCACTGGGTGCTTTACCTGGGAATGCCGCCGGTTTCAGGGTAAAACACACAACGTTAGGATTGGATAACCTGCAGCTATTTCATGCTGCCTGCCGTTTGGGCAGCATGAAATAGCTGCAGGTTCCCTTTAAAGAGCATATGGAAATCGAGACAACCTCTTTTGCAGGACTGAGTTGCAGTACCAGACATAGCCCTTGGACAAAGCATGGGCACTGTTTTTGGAAATAAGTGGTGGAACGGGTTATTCTGGCCTGAAAGGATGACCCTTGCATCCTATTTTAAGGTAAAAGTATTTCCTCTTGCTTCCACCCAGACAGCAGAAATCACAAGATTAAGGTCTTGCCGCCACAGTCCCGCTAAACTCTGGTAAATCAACATCACGTACTGTACATTGAAAACATGACAAAAATGCCCACGTTCCACTGTATGCATTATATCTGGGGTGACCTGCTATGTACAGACCTCGGATATTTGCATTCACTATGTAGGAAGTTCAACAAAGTTCAAATAGAAGAAACTCAGTACTACCAGTACTGAGAACCAGGGCCGGATGTTGGTAAATGACCCTGGGCAAAACCTTGGGACAAGGTTTATTAGTTAGGGGACCCTCCACTTTTTGGATGGAAGCAAACAATAAGTATAGAAAAAATATTTAAAAATAAAAAAAATAGCATATAACAACTATGACAGCAAAATTTCAGATAGTTATTGAATTTTAGGAGAAGGAAATATTTGAAGTTACTCTATAGGCCTGGTTTCTCTCCTTAGGAATATCCTAAGGTCTGTCTATAAATATTAGCTGGCAGAGCTGTATCTGTCATGGGATGAAGCTAAAATGAAAAATAAAAACTTAAATGCTGCCAATGTGAACTGTTATCTGTCTATTTACATACAAAGATAACAATGTCACTGCAGATCTCACATACTGGCACAAAGCTACTGAATTCTCTGAGTAACTCTAAAGGGTTGAAATTTCTTTCAGTAAGCTCTTATCCTGCTGATAACATACAGCAAGGAGTGACAGACCACCTAGAAAACCATCTGTAAACAAGCAGGATAGATAACCTGCTCTATCCTACATGTTTAAAGCTGATCAATGAGATAGGAAGACCTCCTTTAATGGCTTCCAATTTCCTGCATCACTTTGTTACAGCAACCTGTCACACATTTTGGGTGTGTAGTTTTGCCTATCAACATTGCATTGATAAGCATCTGAAATACTCTACATATGAATGAAATGCAGCTCTAGTTACACCACATTTTCCAATCAGCTGCTTGCACACTGGTGGCATTACCTTTGACCTTGAGTTTAAGAAAATTATTGCAGTTTTGGGATGAGGAGTAAATTAGCAGGTGGCAGCATTTACTGATTTACTATTCGTGGTTCAATTTGGTTTAGATTGAGAGTCCTTATAATGTTATGAAATAACCAGATATGCAAGGTCCTGGGCTCCAATACAAAATCTGTAAACGGGCTCCATTCCTGCCACCTATCAAGTTTCATTAATAATACTGGTGTCTATTTATGAGATATGGGACTTTTCTGACTCCTCATGCACCAAGGCCAGGGTACAACAGCTACCTTTACACTATAGCTCTAGCCCTGTCCCAAATTACCCTATAATTAAATAGATTTTATTTTGCTGTGTTTAATTAGCCATATTAATATTAATAAACATTGCACACACAAAAGGATAATGCAAAAAACTATTCATGACTGTGAGATTTTTGTAAGCAGTTACAAGGTACCGCAATGGGTTCCTATACAGCCCCATTATATTTCTATGTACTAAATGGTAATGAAGGGTGACATGAATGTAACTTGGCACTGTCACACCAGTTTTAAATAGATACAGAGGAGTGTATAATATGACGGAATGAATGAAAGTGTTATGTGGCAAATATTTTGCCGCATTGAGTGTTATGCGCCAAACTTTGTATGCTAGTTCTGCACTAAACCTTGGCGCATTCTTAGCGCATTCCAAAGTGTCAAGTATAGTGCAGACTGTGCCAAGTTTGGGCTTATAACTGTTCATACATCTATAAAAAAAAAGTGATACAGCATTTTTTGGTGCAAGATATACCAAAAAAATGCAGCAGGCGAAGTTTTTCTGATATGGTTGTTGATTGAATATTACCATGTCCGATGCTTTTTTTTTTTTTTTTTTTAGCAGATGTCTTGGGAAAGTCAAGCTCCTCTAGTATACATTACATTGAACAATCCCACCAAAGTTGGCAAAAGGTGTGCAACAGTTTAAGGAATCCATGATGCTCCCCCTACAAAGTCTTTGGAATTAAGACTGAATTAAATTCAAGCATATAGCTAGGTACAACCTCTATGTCAGTCAATCAACAATGAGGCAGAAGCAACTCATCAAGGGATTTTTTACAGTTATTGGAAATCTACTCAAATTGACCCCAAAATCTAATTTCCTTATACCTGAAGGAATACATTTCGGACATGTTTAATAGGAAATCAATTAACCTAAGCATGTTTATTGACTATGGAAAGTTACTTATGTATGAACATAGCTATAGGGTCTGCAGAGGTAGCAGTCACTACCAGGCCATGCGGCTGTAAAGGGCCCAAAGACCTTTCTGAAAAAAATTAGGATACCAGTACTGTAAATTACACTTGGTATATGGGAGCCCCATTTCATTTTATTCATGAGAGCTCAGGAACTTCAAGCTAAACCTCTGATATGACACATCCATTGTTTCAGTAGCTGGATCAGATTTGAGCACAAGACCCAATTGGAGCTGAGTTGAACCATAATATAAAATAACTTGGCATAATAACGTAAGATTTTTGTCATAACAAGGTCCTGTCTATCAGGAACAATACATTCTTTAAGGGACACTGTCATTAACATTTTTCTTTTTACATACTGACAAGCAATATGCTATTTTTTAAAAAAATTGGTGTTTTTTTTTAATACATATCATTTTTTAAAGTTCCTCTATGTACATGAGTTCCTGGCTTCTCTCTGACTTCGCCTTTGTGAGCTCTGAAAGCACAGCAGTTAGGATTGCTTGTCTCATTTCCAGGCAGGCTGTAGCCTGTGAGATTTAAAGGGATTTTGCCGCCAAGTAAAATTGACGTTGGAAGCTTGCAAATATAAAAATATAATAAACATTTTCACCATTCATCATTATTATAAATTCTGCACCGTTTTTGTTTTACCTGCTCCTTTAGTGATCCATTGTTTACAGCTCGTCTCCTGGGGATACGACCAGGGCTGTGAGCTTCTCAGCCCTGGCCAGACATTTACAGACATCACCTCTCCTCTCAGGAAGCTACTGAGTGTTCAACCCCAGGTGCTGTCACTCTACTCCCGTCCTCTGTGCTCCTTAGTAATTAGTCAAAAAGTGCAAATAAAAAAAAAAAAGAAATCTCAATCAGGTCTGTGCATTGAGAAAGAGAAAAATAATCCACAGGTTTGGTTCCTGCAGGGATTTGAACCCAGGACCTTTACTTCTGAGCTACATTGTAGGTACTCACAGCTCTATACATAAACAGACCTTTCTTTAACTAGAGAGAGGAAAGGCCTGGTGATGTCATCCTGCAGGGTCACAAAATATGCAACTCAAACAAATCACACATACCCCCTTCTGAGCACACAGAGCTGAAGAGCTGGATATGAAAAAGGTATGAAATGAGATTGTGGCAAAACCCCTTTAAATATCATCAGCTGGATCTACCCTATTTTCGTTTTATGTATTGCTCTTTGCCCTGGGGATTAGTCTAATCTATCCTTTTGCATGAACAATAGCGTGATTATTATGTTACTACCTGCTCTTTGTAATGAGACTATATAGAAATAAGCAGTATCACCTGTAAAGTGAGGTTAGACTGCTTGGTCATTCAGGAGTTTTATCTCACAGCTAGAAAAGGACAATATTTTATATGTATTTTTTAATTAGATAGGACTGCAAAAATAAAACATAAAATTGCCAATTTTTTTTAAATATAAATTTTAACAAAATTACCACTTTCTAAAGGATGTGTCCATTTAATATATGCAACCCTCAGCCTTCTTGGCTAAGAACTTTCAATACCATCATATGGGAAAATCTGGCCCTGCTCGTGATGGTATCATAATATATTCTGCTTCCGATGTTTTGAATATTTATTTAATAATAAACTTTGTTTGCCATTTAATTAAACACATGCTTTATAAGCCGCATTAATTTCCCCTATAATGTTCTGGTTGTTTAGCCTGGAAAACAAATATGAAGTCTTAAAGGGCCGGAAAAATGTATTCAGTACATAAGCCACAGGGTGGTAACGGAGAATTCACTCATCCCCTGGGAACATAGCAGATACAGAAAAAACTCATGTGATTTCTCACACTAAAAGTCAAGTTTTGTAGCCACCACGGTTAGAACATATTTCCTTATCGATGTGGTGCTCATTGGTCTTGATTCTGGGAATGAGCTTGATGACGTGTCCATATAGCCCTGGGAGTTCTTTTACTGTAACCACCCAAACATTATGGGAAATCTACTCCTGGGGGATAAAGATCAGTCCTGGTCATGGGATGGACAAATAGCTCAGTAGAGCATGGCAGGAATCTGAAGAGAGACTCTTGGATTTTTCAATGTGGATTTTACTGGATAGCGGTGGCTTTCGGACATGACTTTTTATCAAGGAGCCATTGCTTTTTTTTGCATCAAATCCATGGTGGAAAGAATCTCATTGAATTTCCTGTTGATTGATTGATTCCTATTGAAAGCAATAGGAAGAAGATGTCAGATAGTTTTCACATGGATACTGACACGGAATCCATACTGGAATCCACATTAAAAACACTAAAGGCGATATGTCCGAAAATTGGCGTCACCTCTGCAGTTTTTAGGCGCATTAAATCAGTGTAAAGTGCGCCTGAAAGTCCGATCCTCTCAAAAATGTGGCGTCAGGAATACCTTGCATAGTAAAAATAATGAGCGCATTGCGCAAATCATGGCACATAGCTTATCATTGGAAGTGTATTTAATGCGCCTAAAGAGGCGCATTGAGCACGAAGGCGCATGGCGTATCATTACAAGTGTATGTGTTAGGCGCATTTCACATAATATTACAAGTGTCTGTGTTAGGCGCATTTCACATAATATTACAAGTGTATGTGTTAGGCGCATTTCACATAATATTACAAGTGTCTGTGTTAGGCGCATTTCATATTCTTGTAATGATAGATGTGCCTCGATAGACGCATTACATACTCTACCAATGAAATGTTAGGTGCCGCGATTAGCTCAAATTGCGGCACATAGCATATCATTAGAAGCGTATGTAATGCCCCTATCGAGGTACATCGCGCACTGAGGCGCATAGCTTATCATTACAAGTATATGAAATGCGCCTAACACATATATACTTGTAATATTATGTGAAATGCACCTAACACACACACTTGTAATATTATGTGAAATGCACCTAACACATACACTTGTAATATTATGTGAAATGCGCCTAACACATATATACTTGTGATATTATGTGAAATGCACCTAACACACACACTTGTAATATTATGTGAAAATGCACTACACACATACACTTGTACTATTATGTTAAATGCGCCTAACACATATATACTTTTATATTATGTGAAATGCGCCTAACACATACACTTGTAATATTATGTGAAATGCGCCTAACACATACACTTGTAATATTATGTGATATGCGCCTAACACATACACTTGTAATATTATGTGAAATGCGCCTAACACATACACTTGTAATATTATGTGAAATGCACCTAACACATACACTTCTAATATTATGTGAAATGCGCCTAACACATACATTTGTAATAATATGCTATGCACCTTAATAGGTGCATTGCGTTATGCAGGCGCACAACGTATCATTGCTACTATATGTAATGCACAGTTTTAGGCGCATTACAATGTGTCGTGCCTGGCATATAATGTGCCTAGTTTTGGTGTACGGCAGTTAATTTACATCGAGAATATGGCGTCAAAAGTATTTTTGGTGGAAAACAGACCAAAAGAAAATGTCGTCTTAAATTTTAACCTACCGGATCCAAAATGCAACCAACATGCATCCAACACGCATGTGCGTGTTTGTATGCGCTTTGGCTGCAGCAGGATCGCACCCTATAGTTTTAAATAGGGCGTCTGTTGTGTCTTTCGGATCAAGAATTGACATGACAATTCTTGGAACGGATCCGAAAGACACAATTAAAAACGTATCTGTGATCACTCGTCTGAACGCCGATGTGTGTTTTACATTGAAAGCGATGGAAATCACATTGCTCATTGTTAGATGCGGGTTTTGAGTCCATTTAGGCTCCAAAATATGGATCCAAACACGCATCTATAAATGTATGTAAACACGGACTCAACAAGCCGTGTGAACATACTCTTATCAGAACTGATCTTGTACTGAGCCGTGCACCTGGTTGACCTTCACATGACCAGGGCAGGTTTTCATTCAGATTGTAAGTCCCAAAGTAACTGATGACAATCTCTGTATAGCACCGGGGAATATAACAGCTCTATATAAATACATAAAATAAATAATGCTTTAGTACAGACTCCATGTGCCAAAAAGTCCCCAAAAAATATTTCATTTGAACTATATCCCCTTTCAGCCATTCTCTAGTTGTTAACAGGGGTTCATCTCTTCACAACAATAAAACTTTTATGGCTTATAGACCGGATATGCTGTAAAAGACTTAATAGCAAGCACTTGGACTCCCACCTATCCCAGAAATAGGGATGCTGGACTAAGTGTAGCAGCCAGTTAAAGGGGTTATCTCACTACAAGAATTGTTATGGTATGTTCACACGGCGTAATTGCGGCGCGTACAGTACGTGCTGCAATTACGCCGGGTGTTTTGGGAGTTGCGCTGATCAGCGCGTATTCCCGAAGCACGGGCAGACCGGCCCCATAGAAATACATTACTCGTGGCACGTAATCGCCACGAATAATTGAAATGTAACTTATCTTTCAGCGCGTACAATACGATCGTATTGTACGCTCGGGAGATTACCGTAAGCTATGGATCACCGTAATTGCGGCATGCATTTCGCCGTGTACAACTCGCAATATGCGGCAAAATAGTCTGCGACATGCGCGCCAAATTATGCCAAGATCTTGCAAAAACAAGTCACTTTGCAATATGTGTCCATTAACAGTGTCCTACCTTTTCCTAGTTATCCCCTCTTGTATGGGCTGCATCAGCTCCGCAAGTCGCTATAGCTACAGACCTGTCCGATCTCTCATAGGCTGCCAGCGCTGGTTGCTATAGCTACAGACCTGTTCGATCCCTCCTTATGGGCTGCCAGCGCTGGTTGCTATAGCTACAGACCTGAGATCCTCAGCAGCTCATCACTGCAGGCCAGTAGTAGCCAGTAAAGCCAGTAAATACACCCCTGAATTAAAAAATGAAACCGAGTAAACAGGACTGAAGTAAAATGAGTCGTTGTAGTAAGACAACCCCTTTAAGGATCTCTGTTTTGGGAATTCTGAGGGTCACAGACAAAAGGTAAAGGGATGTTACCATTTTGCACCTTGATGGCATAATGAAAGGGTATTCCATTAAAGTGTGATAGGTGCAGTTCCCATCTATGGGACCCACACATATTTCAGAAATGAGTAAAGCCAAGCAGTATGTTCAGTATTGGACTGGGGTGCCCACAACTGAAGTTGATTCATAGGACCCACCAGTGGAGTTGATTCTGGGGCTCTATATGTACTTTAAAAGAAAATCCAGGTCTGACATGCTCTGGGGTTGCCCAAGGGTTTTCCCTGTTCCCCTGTGTTCTGTTGTTCTTGGAACTCCCATAGAACAGAATGGAGAGTCATGCACAATATGCAACCAATTCGGGGGCCCTTACCCTACATAGGTGGGGGTCGCAGTGGTAGGACCTGTACTTATCACACTCTGATGGCATAGTGCCAGTTGGGAACACTCCTTTTATGTCTACATGTAGGTTTTGCTCTGTTATGTAATTGCTGTACAGTTCAAGTCTCCAACAGGACATTTTGTGGGAGTTACAGTATTCATTTTTGCCATGTGTTCCTATCGTTTTATCCTATATGTAGAATTTTTCAATAGATGTGTACCTTAAAAACATTCTTGGAAAAACTGATATCATAGAAGTCGGTACATAGAGACATTACAGTACGTGCCATTCTTTCACTTAGACACTCACATTCATAAGAATAAGAGAAGATAAACACTGCAAAGAAAGGAACTTGACTTAAAAGAAATATAAAAAGACAGCTGCTATAAGACATCAGAGGAAAGTGTGGGAGTAAGAAGAATAGGGGACATCAAGCAAAGCCAATGTGTATTTATTGACTCAAAGTAAGCCCTCAATAACAGAAACCTCCACCTTACCTTACAGTGGTGGCCTGCAAACTGTGGCTCTACGACTGTTGGGTGAAAAGCAATATGGCTACCAATGCTTCCTCTTCATAGGCTGTCAATCAGCCGTGTAACAACATAGATAAAGACAAGGACATAGTCTAAAGGGGTGCAGAGGTAGAAGCCGCAACCAGAACATGTGGGGGCCAGAAGGTCCCTCTTCTATGATAGGTGCGGGAGACCCTGTTACAAATTGAAAATTGTGCAGGAGCCCATTTCTTGATGATAGTTTAGGGCAGGGTTCTCATTGCAGTGACCAAGTTAGATATGAAGACTAGGTTTGTGCTTTGGATGCTTTGGATTTGGATCAATGTCAGATTTGATCCAAGTGTTTCTAAGTGATTTGATTTCTGTAGGCCCAAATCAAATTTTCTTCAAGAATCAACCCTAACCCTAAATTAGGCTTGGGATTAAGGTTATAATTTTCAGGGGTTTTATATACCTTTAAGCGTCGGTCAGGATCCAATGTCGTCCCTGCCGCAGCGTTACTTATGGTTTCACTAAGTTACCGTTATGTTTTGGGAATTGGAAATGGTGTCAGCTGTATTGTACCTTGCCCAGTATCATATCCGATGTCACTTCTGTTGCTCACGACATAGGGTAAACTAGGGACATCCATAATGATGCCAGAGCGTTGCACTAGAAGTGAGGCCATGACAGAAACAAAGTGAGATTTGAAGCAACACTAAAATGTAAGTGAACTCTTTAACACTGTAAAAATGGTTAGCCTTAGGGCTCGGGAATAGAGATAGAGAAAAAAATTCAGGTTTGGGACATTCCGAACCTGAAATTTTTTCACACGTTCTGTTGAACCAGTGTCAAACAGCCCATTTAAGCCTACACTAATGGAGGCTTATTTTCAGGTAATGTTTCATGGGAAAACATTTTGCAGCTTAGGGGTCATTCCATGCCATTAGTGACTACATCTGAAGTATTTGTTGGGTACCATAAAAAAAATACCATGACAAGGCCACTGTGGCTCCATAGAGATCAATGGACCAATGGACAACATTTCCCCAAGAGTCCAGCTGGATAATCTTTTCCTATGGAACTCACAAACATAGACGTTTTTTCACATACTATGACGGTACCATAATGTTGTGTGAACGACCCCTTAACACTCCTCCAGAAGATAGAGAACTGTCTCATACAAGCCAAACCGGAATATCCTCCAAGGAAAGTATTTTGGACTTGGCTCTGCTTAGGTTTCTTCAGGAGGCCACATGGTTAGCTGATTATAGTCATTAGCCACTTATGGGGGCTACCAGTAGAACGCCAAGGGGAGCCAAAAGGAGAAGAAGCAACATGGCAGTTTGTTTTAGCAATTAGCTAGCTGGTTATAGTCATTAGCCACTCATGGAGGCCACCAGTAGAAAGCCAAGCGGAGCCTACAGGAGAAGAGGCAACATGGCCCTCTGTTATAGCAATTGCCGAGTGTCAGAGGGGTCAGACTCCAGCCGTTTGGACATTGGTCTAGAAAACAATATTTTGTCTGTACATCCCCAAAAAAATTTTTGCGAAAAATGAGTATAGGTGCACAATGGTGTTGCAGTAACATACAAACACAATCCAATATCAGCACATGGTTAGCTGGTTATAGTCATTAGCCACTCAGGGGAGCCACCAGTAGAACGCCAAGGGCAGCCAACAGGAGAAGAAGCAACATGTCTGTTTGTTATAGCAATTAGCTAGCTGGTTATAGTCGTTAGCCACTCAGGGGGGGCCACCAGTAGAAAGCCAAGGGGAGCAAACAGGAGTAGAAGCAAAATTACACTTTGTAATATCAATGACCGAGTGTCAGAGTGGTCAGACTCCAGCCGTTTGGACATTGGTCTAGAAAACTATATTTGGTCTGCACATCCCAAAAACGTTTTTGAGAAATATGAGTATAAGTACACACTGGTGTGGCAGTAACATACAAACACAATCCAATATCAGCACATGGTTTGCTGATTATAGTCATTAGCCACTCATGGGGGCTACCAGTAGAACGCCAAGGGAACCAACAGGAGAAGAAGCAACATGGCCGTTTGTTATAGCAATTAGCTAGCTGGTTATAGTCATTAGCCACTCAGGGGGGCCACCAGTAGAAAGCCAAGCGGAGCCTACAGGAGAAGAAGCAACATGGCCCTTTGTTATATCAATTGCCGAGTGTCAGAGGGGTCAGACTCCAGCCATTTGGACATTGGTCTAGAAAACAATATTTGGTCTGCACATCCCAAAAACTTTTTTGAAAAAAATGAGCATAGGTGCACACTGGTGTGGCAGCAACATACAAACACAATCCAGTATCAGCAGCACACTACTGAACAGGCACTAGGAGAGGTAACGTTAGTGTAGGTTCCCACCTGTATTGAGGTCCCCTTGCTGATTGGGAGGTGGGTTAAGCAATTTTCCAAAAATTCCTATGTGGCCTTTTGATAGTTTTTTAGTAGTGTGCTGCAGATGTTGGATTGCGTTTGGACATTGGTGGCACGTCCTATGGATATAGACTAGTAACTTTTGCTACTGTTACTCTCACAGCTCTATACAACTTAGCTTATGTTAGATCACCAGATTGTTATATGATAAGCTAAATTCTATGCTATAGAAGTTGGGTCTGGCTGCTGTAAATCAGAGGTTAACACTTGCCCTATCCCGGCCCCCTGAAACCGGCCTCAGTTTGTGTTCATTAAAGAAACACAAGAGCAAATTTCCGAGAGGACGTTATTGAGGCTTTTTCTAAAGCCTTCTCTCCCGTATAAGGTATTCAGCTCCTGAATGAGCATGAGTTATTATATCTTGTATATTATAATTCTCGGGCTCATTATGTTCTCACCGTCTGCATCGACATGTCATCCTCTTTGTTCCTGTAAGTAGCGCATATCACATGTCTTCTACTTAGCTCTCTATCCCATAACTACTGCTTAACCTGAGGATCAAATGGAACCTGCGGCCAATGGAGCTGACAAATGGATTTCAGACAGCTGCCAGAGAGCGCGCTATGAATGAATCAGTCCAAGTGGAAAACTCGCCCCTCACAAAAGGAGGCACAACTCTTCCCTATTTCAGAAAACATGTAAAAAAAAAAAAAAGTAGAAGAAGCCGGGTGCTGCTTTCACAGTCCTCCCCTCCTACTTACATCTGGCGTCGATATCAGATGCAAAGGCTGGCATATTGGGAGCCACAAACATACAGCTGAACTCGGGGATGGGAGGACACTAATTGCGCTAATTGACCTGTTAAAATATTAAATAGCACTCACACACAGATTGAAGGGAAGTGCAGTTGGTGAAGATCCCCTTGGGTTCGAGGAGATTATATATATCAGCCGTAGAGTGTAATATCAGGTCTAGGGGTCAGGGTAATTCATAGTGTGGTAAATACTGCATCTGAATGCATAACACGGGCCACAAGCGAGGAGGAGGATCAGATTAAGGAGTTAGATTTAAAAAGCCCTGAATAGCCTGAAATAGGTAGAGTGGCCCCTACTGACTCTAACACCAGGGGGCAAATGCCCAGCAAATAGTGTGAATGCGATGTCTGGGGTGCACCAGTGCAGTTGATTCTTGGGGCCCACCAGTGGGACTGATTCTTGGGGCCACCAGTGGCAGTTGATTCTTGGAGCCCCCAGTGGGACTGATTCTTGGAGCCCTCCAGTGGGACTGATTCTTGGAGCCCCCCAGTGGGACTGATTCTTGGAGCCCCCCAGTGGGACTGATTCTTGGGGCCACCAGTGGAGTTGATTCTTGGGGCCACCAGTGGAGTTGATTCTTGAGGCCCACCAGTGGAGTTGATTCTTGGGGCCCACCAGTGGAGTTGATTCTTGGAGACCCCCCAATGCGACGTATACTTGGGGCCCACAAGAGAAATTGATTTTTGGGGCCACCAGTGGAGCTGATACCTGAGGCCCACCAGTAGAGTTGATTCTTGGGGCCCACCAATGGAGTTGATTCTTGGGGCCCACCAGTGGAACTAAATCTTGGGGCCCACCAGTGGAATAGATTCAAGGGGACCGGCAGTGCAGTTTGACACACTATGGGAGTTGATGCTTGGGGCCCACCAGTAAAGTTGATTATTAGGGTCCTCCAGTAGAGTTAAATCATGGGTATCAACAGTGGAGTGGATTTATGGGCCCCACTAGTAGAGTCGTTTTTGGGTGCCACCAGTGGAGTTAATTCTTGGGGTCTACCTTACAGGTACTTTACATGACTGCACATTCTGCTTTCTGCCTTCCGCTCTGAAAAGCAGCATCAGGTCTGCCACACCTAGGGGCACTTCAGGGGATTTCACTTGCTCCCCTATGGATCAGTCCAAGTCTGTCAGTCGACCCCCATTCCTAGATATAAGTAATAAAAGACTATCAACACACTTATAGTATAAATACTTGCAGAGCTCTGCATGATCTATTTTACTTGTTGCTGCGGAGCTGTGGGCAGAGGTATAACTTAAAGCTCCGGGGCCCAAAAACCAGATCTATATAAAATCGCCACCAAACATATTAAACTGGTGACATCTAATATGGTAGAGAGCATGGGTGTAGCTACAGGTAGCAGTCTTTACTGGCCCTGCAGCCTAAGGGGGCTCAAAAGCCGTCCTGCCACATAAGGAGATACCAGCATTGTAAGTGGCACATGGTAGCTGGGGGGCCATTTCACTTTTTGCACTAGGGCCCCGGAGCTTCAGCTTACACCTGGCGTAAAGAGGCCTTTGGGTGCCCTTAAACTTCAGGGCGATATCAACTGCTACTTCTGCACTCCCTATAGCTATGTGAGTTTGGGAGCTCTAGCCTGTACACCTATCTGCTATACAATGGACTGCCACTCCAAGCTGCACAGGTTCAATGAATAAAATTATGAAGGATGCGGCATAAAATATGGCCTAGCCTCTTCCCAACACAATGATTTTTTGGCGTCAGCATATATACAGGCAATCCCCAACTTACACCGGTCCGATTTACATCTGTCCTCTAATTACAAACGGAGACTTATGGGAAATTCTGGCACTTGTGGTTCCATGTTCCACAGCAGATAGTAGCTGTGGAATGACAAGTTCCAGCATGCCACAGCAGCACATGAGGTAAAAATGAGGTGAAATCCTCTTAACAGGGACACAGACTGCAAAACAAATGTAAAAACCCTTCCCTGTACTATCCAAAACAGAAAAAAATCTTTTGTGCTGGAGTTACAGATAAAAAATATTCCTGTTCCGCCTTACATACAAATTCAACTTAAAGGGGTTGTCTCACTACATTGATTCATCTCATTTCAGTCCTATTCTCTTGGTTTCATTTTGAATTCAGGGGCGTGTTTACTGGCTTCCACTAGGCTGCAGTAGAAGCCTGGTCTGTTGCTATAGCAACCAGTGCTTTCAGCCTATCAGGAGAGATTGAACAGGTCTGTAGCTATAGCAACCAGGGCTGGCAGCCTATCAGGATAGATCAAACAGGTCTTTAGCTATAGTGACCTGAGAAGCTGATGCAGCCCATACAAGAGGGGATATCTTGGAATAGGTAGGACACTGATAATGGACACATATTGCAAAGTGACTTGTTTTTGCAAGATCTTTAACATGAAAGCAATACTTGTAGTGAGACAACCCCTTTAAGAACAAACCTACAGTCCCTATCCCATTCATAACTCGGGGACTGCCTGTATATGTAATACAGCCATGTTATTTCTAATCTTGTACAATCCCTTTAGCTAGCCCCTCCACTGCCAATAACAGCTCAGCACCCTGGATTTTCTTAAAAGAGCTAAATCCGGTGGCAGAGGGGATCTGTGCCATCTAATGGCTTAGATGGCATGGGCAAATGCCAAGGATGGGTGTTATCTCCGATCCCAGCTGTAGCGAACAGGCGAAAGCCTGTATAACACAATGGACACGCATGTATGTCAAATGTTGATGAAGGGCTAAAGAGGTGGTGAAGTTTTTGTTTCAGGGAGGCTTACAATGGTCTGCTTGTGGGATGCCCTACTTGTGGGACCTCCCTTAAGCACCCGTGAATTTCAGGGGAACCTGGGAGCAAATACTAAGGACGACATCTATGAATTCGCCGTTGCCATTTTTTTGCCGTATATTGCCGGTTCTATAGATGTATGAACAGGTGCACGGCCAAACCTGCCGCAATGTGCGCCTGAATACACGTGTTAATGTACCAAAGTTTGGCGTAAAACTTCCATACAAAGTTTGTTGCATCATTCATACAGTCGTATTATACACTCCTCTATATCTACTAACGCATCTCGAAAAATTAAAATATCATTGAAAAGATCATTGATATCAATAATTTAAAGGAGTTGTCTCATTACGAGCTTTCAGCCTGTCAGTGTCCCTGGTAAGTTGAACTGTGGGGCGTGCTTCTTGGTCTGTCTGTTCTGCACCCTCCCCCCCCCCCCATCCGCACACTGGCCGCTACTTAAATTATATCCTGGGGGGGGGGGGTGGGGGTTTGCTCTCAGAGTTCACCCTGTGTGTGTCTGCCTAGGTCTGTTGCGGGGAGAGGGCTGATCTATGAGTGTGAAGGGGTTGTGCTAATAGAGCAGGGGGGAAAGCATGTGTTCCTATATCCCTGCTTAGCTTACAAGTCTCCACATCTCCAGCAACAACAAGGGCAGTGTTACTATACTCAGGATGTGTCCCTAATACAGGAGAACATAAAGTATTCACATGCCCCCTGATCTCTATAGTATTAGTATAGTCACAGTTCCAAAGACATATCATGATTATAGTAACAGACAGGGTCACTGCTGTCACACTCTATCTGTGTAGAGAGCGGGAGGAAGCAGGCACACACAGGGTTAATCCAGGAAAGAAGGACAACGATGCAGAGTCCTCCTCCCCCTCCAGAAGCATTCTGTGCGGGAGGGCTCTCTGCTCTGCCCTGTCCTCAAAGGTGATGAGTCATTCAGACCTGACAGCCGGGTAAGAAAAGGGAATCAACAGGTCGGCTGCTATAGAAATTTGAGGAGCTGATGTAGTAATCTAACAGGGCTAGCTCAAAATCAGTAGGGACATTTGTAATGAAACATATTTGCAAAGCTGCTTGTTTTTTAAAGATCTTTAAATTAAAACCCAATCATTGTAGCGAGACAACCCCTTTAAGTCAAATAGAGAGACCCATATATTGTATAGACTCATTACAGTGTGAATGACAAGGTTTAATATAATACATTTGTGAGTCTTATAACAAATAAATAGATCCTGGAGAGCCCCTTTCATTTTCAATGATATTCTAATTTTTTTTAGATGCACTAGTATTTAGAATTGGTATGTTGGCAGCAGGTTACAAAAATGGCGCATGCGAATTCATAGATGTCGCCCTAAGTTTTCCTATAGCACCGCCATAGCACAAATGAAGCATTACACAGCTGTCCATGAAGGAGGAAAGATCTCTCCTTGAGGAGAGCCACCAATAAATTGGTCGGTGTGAGGATTTACTCGCCTATCAGACCTCACTGACTGTTTTGCATAAAGCAAAGGTTTATGGGAAAAGAGCTGAGGAGCTCCACAGCGCACTCTACTGGATGTAGTTATCCTCAATTCACAATGTAGTTCGCAAGAGCTTTGCAAAGTGAAAAGGATTTGGGCCTAACCAGGGGCGTAGCTACAGGGGGTGCAGCGGTAGCAGTCGCTACCCGGCCCTGGAGTCTAAGGGGGCCCAAAAGCCCTTCTGCTACATAAGAAAACACCAGTATTGTAAATCTTGCATGGTAACAAGGGGGCCCCATTTCACTTTTTGCATTAGAGCCCAAGAGCTTGAAGTTACGCCTCTGGGCCTAACCAGTTAAGTTCATCTACAGACAGCTGTTTCAGGGTTTTTGCCCCTTGTCAGTGCAGCGTAGTACCTATTGGTTTGGCTGGTTGAGAGGCGAAAGTGGCTTAGAAGGGGGAAAGCTCTCTCCTTGAGGAGAGCCACCAATAAATTGGTCGGTGTGAGGATTTACTCGCCTATCAGACCTCACTGACTATTTTGCATAAAGTAAAGGCTTATTGGAAAGAGCTTAAGAGTTCCACAGCGCTATCTATTGGACATAGTTATCCTCAATTCACATGTAGCTCACAGGACCTTTGCAAAGTGAAAAGGATTTGAGCCAAACCAGTTAAGTTCAACTACAGACAGCTGTTTCGGGGTATTTGCCCCTCGTCAGTGCAGTGTAGAACTTACTGGTTTGGCTGGTTGAGAGGCGAAAGTGGCTTAGAAGGGGGAAATATCTCTCCTTGAGGAGAGCCATCAATAAATTGGTTGGTCTGAGGATTTACTCGCCTATCAGACCTCACTGACTGTTTTGCATAAAGCAAAGGCTTATGGGAAAAGAGCTGAGGAGCTCCACAGCGCACAGCTGTCCATGTAATGAATGCAAGTTTTCCAGACCTGGAGACACTCTCTATACATGAGAAAATCCTGAAAGAGACCTGGGACACAGTTCGGCGGCTTTCCTCCTTCACGCTATCAACATTTGTAGTGAAATTGTGCCTAGTTTATGTATGAAAAGTAAAGGGGAACTGGACTGATGTGAAAAATACTTATCTGTGTACAGCGCCACAGAATATGTGGGTGATATATAAAGAAACGGGATCAAACCCTGAGAGGTGAGAGGGTTAAGTGAGACGGATCAGCTGTAAGTTTAATGTAAAGGTCACATTGTCAGATGCATAGAAAAGTTCCCAATTTTCGGCTGTGACCTCCCCATTAGCAGATGAACCTGTTTACGAGGCATGACAATGCTCATCGTGTGTGGGGCCCGGAGGATTATCGGTTTAATAGGTTGGACAGGAAACATTCGCAATAACAGCGCAATGAACTATAAAAGAACGGAGCTCTCCTTATCAGCAGCGAAAATAAATATTAACAATGGCAGCTGCTACGCCGAGGACGCCTATTCAGATGCAAACACAGAATCAGGTGAAAACGTGCGTAGGTGTGGAGCGGAGCGGCCGGCTGAAGAAAGGGGAGAAGCGCCGCTTGTCGTGACATCAAATATGTGTTTGCTCAAGAGAACTGCAGGTACAAACTGCCTGTAAGCCAGCTCCTGAGCCATGCAAGATAATAGGGCCATAAAACTGAGGTGTATCAATGGCACCCGCCCAAACTTTGCCCAGCAGATGTCCTAGGAAGGAGCAAATTACAAGGACAGCTAGTGGGTATGTCGGTGTAGAGGTGTCAAGGTTTCCGGTTAGAAAAGTAATAAAAATATATATTCTCAGGCTCAAGTGATGAATGTGAAGCTTGGGAGAATTGTCCCTCTTCATATGTTCTATGAGGGGCCCACCTGGCACGCCCAGCCATCATATAGAGGGGAGATCTGCTGTGTAAGAGGGGCTCCTGCACATTGAGCCCACCATATATTATATACTACATTGTTAGTCCTGGGAGAAGCTCAGACTCAGACTGGCCCATAGTGGAGCAGGAAAACCCTTGGTGGGCTCCTGGCCATGGTGGACTCCTGGGCATGGCAGGTCTGGGCTGAAAGGCTGAGAAAAAGAGGTAGAAAGCAAGAGGCATGTGAGGTATGTGCCGTCATGTACGGTAGCTATAAGATGGACCCCAAGGATGAACTCCACTGGTGGGGCGGAAGAATCAGCTCAACTGGTGTGCCACAAGAATCACTCCATTGGGGGGCCCCAAAGGGAATAAAATCCACTGGTAGGGGCCCAATAATCAACTCCACTGGTGGGCCCCAATACTCCACTCCACTGGTGGGCCCCAAAAATAAACTCCACTGGTGGGCCCCAAAAATAAACTCCACTGGTGGTCCCCAAAAATCAACTTCACTGGTGGGCCCCATGAATCCTCTGCACTGTTGGTCCCCAAAAAATCAACTCCACTGGTGGGCCCCAAGAATCAACTCCACTAGTGGACCTCAAGAATCAACTCCATTGGTGAGCCCTTGGGCATGACATGACTTGAGGCAAAGAAAGAGAGGCAGAAGCAAGAGGCATGTGCAGTAACTGCAGTTATATACAGGAGCTGTAGGGTGAGTCCCAAGAGTCAACTTTACTAATGGGACCCAGGCACCCCAGTCCCACAGTTGAGCCAGCTTTGGACTGGCACACTGGGAAGTAGGCGAACCCTCCATGGGCCCCTAAGCATGGTGGCCACTTTCAAAGAGAAAGAGGAGTGCAAAAGTCATTAGCAGTCATGCAGAGTAGCTATAGAATAAGCCCCAAGAATTAACTCCACTCGTGGGCCAAAGGCACCCCTGTCCGACCCTGGAGCAGCTCCATGATAAAAGGGGTTGTCAGTACAGGAATGGACCACTCCAGACAAACATGGCTGCTTTCTTTCAAAAACAGTGCCACTCCTGTAGCTATAGCTACAGACCTGTTTCATATATCCTGATAGGCTGCCAGCACTGGTTGTATAGTTAAGCCTGGCTTCTTCTGCAGCTAGTGGAAGCCAGTAAACATGCCACTGAATTCAAAGTGAAACTAAGAAACAGGACTGAGGTGAGATGAATCAATGTAGTGAGACAACCCCTTTAAGCTCCATTAATGTGAATGGGGATAGGCTGCAATCCTACAAACGACCTGTAGACGGGTATGGCGCTGTTTTCGCCAAAGAAATCAGTAATGTTTTTCTAATCCTGTAGAACCCTTTTAATGTTATGTTATATTCGCAGGGAGGCCAGTCTGTAATACACTAGAGGGGTGCACACCCATCAGCCTGTTTTGTGGGACACTGCACTAGGCATTCGCCTCTTGAGTATTGCATGGCTAATCAGTCACACGGCTAAAAAAAAGTCAAATGTAATAAAGATGTTAAGAACAGTTTACACATAAAAAAGACCATAAAGATCGTTTTCTATTCCAACTTTAAGGGATAGGATTGTGCAATTTATACAATTTCTATGCTTAAACTATGTAGCATGCCCCTCAAGATCCTAATATTCCCAGCACATCGATGAAAAGTGTCAAAATTTTAAGTGGAGCCGTATCATCAGCCTCGCAAAAAAAAAAATGATGTCAAAACCTAAAGGGGGGATTTCACATGGCATAAATTTTGGGCGCCTACAGTACGCCTCAAATTTCGCCGGTGCTTTGGGGGGTTTTGCATTTCAGAAGGAAATGGACCTGGTGTTAAAATTTGGGTGTCACAGGGAAAGGGTCGGAAAATTATGCCTTTTTATATTTTTTTTTTCTTTTTTAATAAATTTGCAAAAAAAAATCTCATTTCTGTTTTCTTTCAAGATGGGGGGGGGGAGGGGGGCGAGGTGTACTTAAAGAGCAAAAAAAGGAACTTTTTTGATTTTACCAAATGGATGCAATGAAAGAACGAGTGAAAAAATTAAAGGGGTCTAAATATTGCATGTATGGGTGAGACTGTGGACTCATGAGCTAGAAATCAAGTGAATGCAGTCTGTATACAAGACTGTATTAATACAGCATATGATGAAATTAAGACTTTCATAAAGTGCTTTTGTCCTGCTTCTCCCTGCAGGTGGCAGCATTGTGCCTTCCACAGCCCTAAGAGGATGGCATTGTATTAGCTAATATGTACCATGTTGTATTATATGACCACTGCTGGTTTGAGCTCATGTTAATAACACAAAGCGGAGTGACCCCACAGCATCTGCAGCAGGTCCCCTCAACTAGCACATCTAATATTACTGTACAATTATAATGATATGTTATCATACCATCATATGTCACTAGATAAACTAGATTATATGTCAACATACTTCTGCTTTCACCACTGATAGTGGTTTTTACTTTTGGGGGTATATATATATATAATATATTTTATATATATAATATATTATAATTATATATTTTTAAATTTTTAGATTATATATATATATAATATATATATAATTTTATATATATATATATTTTATATAAATACATACACACAGCTCTGGAAAAAATTAAGCGACCACTGCAAAATTTTCAGTTTCTCTGATTTTTTTTCTTCATTCGTGTATATTTTTGAGAAAAATGTACATTGTTATATTATTATATGAACTACTGACAACATGTCTCTGAAATTCAAAGCAAAAAATTTATTTATTTGCAGTAAATGAGAAATCTTCAAAATAATAAAAAAGAAGCAGCAGCAGAGCAGCCAGATCTCAAATAATGCAAAGAAAACTAGTTCATATTTCTTTAGTAACAATAAGACTGATGTTTTAAGTCAGGAAGAGTTCAGAAATCAATATTTGGTGGAATAACCATGTTTTCTTCATTCAAATTCCTTTTGGCCTATTCCTAGCACTTGTTTTGCCATCCAGCTTGTCCTATTGCAAGAGGATTGTGAAGACCACGGCAGGGTTTTTTATACTTTCCCTCATTAAATAAGATTTGGTTCAGGTGATCACCTAATCAGAAGCACATTAAAGGGGTTGTCTCGCTACAACATGTAGGGAACACTAAATGAAGATGTTTTCCAAATATATTGCGTTGTTCATTTTTTTGGGTTGAGGAACTACAAGTGATTTTATCACCTTCTAGTTTCCCAAGTGACCGACCTGTGTACTTCTTCTCCCCTGCTGTTTGTTCTATCTGATAGCAGGGAGTGATGTCATCACACAGGTCTTTGCAGCTTACAACTTCGGACAGTGAGAGCTCGTTTGTTATCTGATCTTTCAGACAAAAGCCAGCAATTACTGCAGTTTACTTAGTTAACTCAGAAGCTTCCCTGGTCCTGACAGCATGAGATTTATCTAATTAGCAGAAGTCTGAATACATGGAGCTCATATGCTAATTACAGACAGCTTGACCAGGAAGTGACAGAGCAAAGCAGACTTTGTTTGGAATTCAACTGACACTGGAATGGAATGGCCGTCAGACATGTAGAGATGCTGATTTTTAGAAAACTGTGCAGTGGTCTCTTAATTTTGTCTTTATGGGTAGTTTCACTCATGGTGGTTTTGTTAGATTTTTTTTTATTGCAGGAATTTCATGCAAAATTTCAGCAAGAGAAATTATGTCAACATGATTCCATATAATAGAAGAATGTCCTGCACTGGGATTGAATAATATGGTGCACATGGAGAGGATATTGCAATCCCAATTGACAATATAGAACAAAGAATCCACAGCACTCGATTGTGTGTGAAGGTGACTGTATTAGGCAAAAGTCCATACAATATTAAATTACTTAGAATGTGCAGAGTTGTGGTACATTCGGTATTGTTGACAATTTACAGAGTTTCGGTTAACGGGTAACCATAGTCATGCAGGTCTCATTAGGATACGTATGGTTAGGAGTGGTACATATGGAAAGATGTTATTGTAGGTAAAGGAAACAAGATATATAGAACATGATGGCCAAGGATGATGGACCAAGGGTAAATAAGGAGAAGGCACAGACAAGTACAGTAGCAGTGTATGGCGTAAAGGCATTGGTAGGCAGTGGTGCCAAGGGCCCACCCTGGACAGGTGAAGTAAATGCCACTGATTATTTGGTTTCAATCCCTTCTGTCGGGGAGGTGGGATCTATCAGGCAGCAAGTGAACAGTCAGTTCTTGATGTTGATGTGTTGGAAACAGAAAAAATTGGCAAATGTAAGGATCTGAGCAACTTTCAAAATAGTCGCATTGTGATGTCCAGATGAATGGGTTGAAGCATTTCCATAATGTCAGGTCTTGTGGGTGTTCCTGGTATGTAATGGATAGTGTCTACCATAAGTGCTCCATGAAAAGACAACCAGCAACAGAGTCATAGGTGCCCAAGGCTCAGTAACACCAGGGACGTCGCTAGGCTGTTTTATTCAGGGCCCGAGCCCCGAATAAAACCCCTTGTGCCCCGAACCTCCCGGGCTCCAGGCCGCTGCCATGGGCCTGGAGCACCGACTGGCCCTGCCGCCCTTCAGCTACATGTGCGTCCGCTGGACACACATACAGCCGAGGGGTCCGACACAGCGGGGCCGCCGGGTCCTCATTGCGCTGAGACCGCGCGGCCGGCGGTCGGGCGCGGCGCGATGTAATGACCTCATCACGCCGCTGCCTGTCCTCGGGCGCACAGCGCGACACAGGCTGTGCGCCCGAGGAGCTGCCGAAGGAGCGTCCGTGGCCTGAAGAGGACAGAGCGCTCGCTGGGGATGTTAAGGTGAGTATTAATGTTGTTATTTTTATAGCGTTTACCTGCCTCAGTGCCCCTATATACTCCCTGTGGCCCCGTATATACTGCCTGTGGCCCCATATATACTGCCTGTGGCCCCATATACTGCCTGTGGCCCCATATATACTGCCTGTGGCCCCATATATACTGCCTGTGGCCCCATATATACTGCCTGTAGCCCCATATATACTGCCTGTAGCCCCATATATACTGCCTGTGGCCCCATATATACTGCCTGTGGCCCCATATACCAGCCTGTGGCCCCATATACTGCCTGTGGCCCCATATAAAGCCAGTGGCCCCATATACAGTCTGTGGCCCCAAATGTACTGCCTGTGGCCCCATATACTGCCTGTGGCCCCAATATACTGCCTGTGACCCCATATACACTGCCTGTGACCCCATATACACTGCCTGTGGCCCCATATATACTGCCTGTGGCCCCATATACCTGCCTGTGGCCCTATATTCCTGTCTGAGCCCCTATATACCTGCCTCAGTGCCCCTATATCTATATACCTGCTTGAGAGTGCCTCTATATTTATATACCTGCCTGAGCATGCCCCTATATCTATATACCTGCCGGATAGTGACCCATTATCTATATACCTGTCTGAGAGTGACCCTATATCTATATACCTGCCTGAATAGTGACTCTATCTATTACCTGCCTAGGTGCCCTATTTTATTTACCTGTCTGACAGTGACTCTATTTCTATATACCTGCCTGACTTTGACCCTATATTTTTATACCTGCCTGACAGTGACCCTTCTATATACGCCTGACTTGACCTATATCATTACCTGCCTAAGTGACCCTATATTTATATACCTGCCTAATTGAGGGGACCTATACACCTACCTAACTGAGGGGACTTATATACCTATAAGTAAGGAGTTGCTGGAAATGTGAGGATTCTAAGATATTTGTGTCCAAATCTGCAGGGACGAGTATTGGCCGGGAGCAATCAGCATGAAGGTGTGAACCGGATGGAGAAGAAAAGGGAAAGTGAAGGATGCTGATCAGAAAAGACGTCTCCGGTGAGTTACTAAATGTAACTGCAGTGTAATCACTTATATTTCTGTAGAGCATCTACTTATAACTAGTATCTACATACAACTAGTATGTCTGTAGAGCCTGTGTACAGCTGATGGTCACATGTGGGGGTTGCGTTTGGTCAGGGTCTGGCAGGATTATTTGAGCCTTTGTAGTAATAGTTTTGGGACTTGGTTTTGTAGGAGTTTTTTAGTAACAATCATTTGTCTGGTAGATTTGCTCCATGTGTAGGTGGATGTTTTGGTGACTGCTTAGGGGTATTGTCATACGGAGGGGAGGGGTTTTGAAAAAGTAAATTAGTCATTGCTGATTTTTATTGTGCTGTGACTGCTGAGGCAGGTGTATAGATATAGGGTCACTCTATGTGGGATGTGCTGAAAATTAGTGACAGGAACAGAAGGATTTTCTCTGTAAAAACACATCATTGCCGCAGTTCACAATGTGGCGTGTAAAATGTCGTGTGAACCCAGCCCTACTGAGCAATACACAAAGGGCCCGGGCCCCGGATGTTTTAGGACCCTAGCAACGCCCCTGAGTAACACAATGCAGATCGGGAGCTAACCATCATGGTCCAATCCCAGAGAAGATCTGCTGCCGCCCATCAGAATACTATGGCATCCTGTGGTGGCCTTGGGAGAACATCATCTAGATTGGTCGGCAGATTCTATTGTATTCTACTCTGCTTTCTGTGTTCTATGTTATTATGTGGAATCAGGGCTGGACTGTCCATTGGTGTCTACAGTGACCACTCTCCTCTTCCCCCGGCTTCTGTAGTACATCTGCAGTGCTGCCAATCTACAAGGAGTCCAGAAGTCTCCCCCTGCACAGCTGGCAGACATAGGGCGCGTCCACACTGGATTTGTCCGGTTTTGCGGCCGTCCCCACGGCCGCGCAGGTTGGGGGGCGTCTTTTCTCCGCGATGAGAGGAGAACAGCCCTCCACCCTCCCATTGAGGTGTTCAGATTTCGTCCGGAAACCGGACGGAAGAATGAACATGCTCAATGGTTTTTGAGCGGCCCACGGGCAGAAAAACCGCCAGGGAGAAAACCCATGCAGTGGGGACTGCTGTGCGGGTTTTCCATAGAGCACAATTGTGCTCATTTTCGGCCAGTTTTTCACGCGGTCTGAAAAACCGCAAACCGTCTGAAAAACCGGCCGAAAACCCGTGCCGTGGGGATATGCCCATACTGGGATAACAACAAAGTGGGATAACTCCTACTGGTTAATGGACTATGTCCCATTTCATTGTAAACATTGATGTGGACTTATTTTTATGGACATTGGAATGATTTATTCATTTCTAAAGAAAATCCAAGAAAATAGTGTTATTTTTTTGAGATTTCCAGCGCTGGTCGAGTTTGTTGGATAATTAACGTTGTGCAGTGACTGAGGGATTGGTGTTTGGACACATATATAGAAAGGTGAGCTGATTCTAGGATTGGGTTTTGTTATATTTTGATCTCCTCTAAGTAGATGGACAGGCGGGGATGGGTGTCACCAGCTGCACCCCTATATTCACTTTTAGGCTATGTTCACACGGCTTAATTGTGGGATGTATTTCGCCTGCAATTACGGCGTGTGTACGGGGGCGGGGCGGGTGGCAGCTCGCCGGTCCCATAGACATGCATTATTCTCGCCGCGTACACGCCGTGAATAATTGACATGTCACTTCTCTCTCCGCTAGCCGTGTTGTGCGAGCAGGGAGAAGAGACGTAATCCATAGTTCTCTATGAGAACTGTGGATTACCGTAATGACTGGAACGTATTTGAGCCCATAATTCGCGCACTACGGCACGAACTATGGGCTGAAATACATCCCAGAATAAGCCGTGTGAACATAGCCTTATTGTACTGGCATCAAACTACAGGCATCAGTACAGTGTAGGGAAGGTAAGACTACCCTTCCACCATACATCTTGACATGGAAGTAGTCTGAGAGTGACAATAATATTAGTTGTCATTACCAGGCTTGGACTGGCCCACAGGGGAATAGGTGAATCCCCTGGTGGGCCCCTCAGTATGGTAGACTTGGAGTTGTTTTATAATTGCATCTACATCCTCAGAAGAGGCAAAAAAGCATAGAAAAAGAGGCAAAAAGCAAGATACAGAGTGTAGGAGGCATCTACAGTCATTTACAGTCGCTGTAGGGTAGGGGCCCCTAAAATAATCTCCACCGGTGGGCCAAGAAATAAGTCAACTGGTGGGCCCCTAGAACAAACTCCACCTGTAGGCCCTAGACATCCCAGTCCGACACTGATTATTACAGTCATAGGAACTGAGTATAAAGACAGAATATCAGACTCAATATCGCTATATATCCCTCACATTATATGTGAAGTGACTGAGCGGATGCTTGTCCTGATGACCAATCATACAGGGCCATCTTTTCCATTGGGCACACTAGGCAGTTGCCCGGGGGGGCCCACAAGTATAGGGGCCTCTGGTGGTGTATATATATGTCCCGGGAATACAAGAAACATACCCTGGGACCATTGGTTGGTTTTGCTTATTTAACTGTTTGTGTGTTTTTAGGATGTGCAAACTGTTAAAAACCATGGTGGAGAAGGGAGCCAAAGGTTCCCTGCCCTGAAAATTAGTCTTGTAGGCTGCCGGTGTCCAGACATAAGTGGCGTGATAATATGGGTGTGCTTGGGGGTGACTACAGGCATGACCTAGTGTGATGTCATGTTTTTGGTCCAGGACCACTGCAGTGCTCTGCCCAGGGGCCCATGATGCTGTTAAGACAGCTCTGCAATAATGCACCAGATATAAGTGGCAAATCACACTTACCATATCATATTTATGCCTGCAAAATGGTGCAAGACATAATGGCTCCATCATGGACTGTGCGATGATTAGACTTACTCTCCTCAGTCCGAGTCCTAGAACCTGGCGACAGACTGGCAAACTGCCCTGCGGGCTGATTGCAGGTTCAGGGCACCGGCGGTTTTATCCGGGGTTCATGCCTAGAGACGCCACTGCCTCACGCTTATGTGAACGTTATAGTGCAACGGTCAGAAGTGCCGAGGTTCGCAGCTGAGCCAGTGAAGGAGGAGGGAGAGGGAAAATAGCAAAACTCTGTAAACTATTCCTGGTATGATCAGGGCCGTATGTGTCAGGCACTCGGACTCATGGTAGTGGCCTGGAACCCAGGGACAGACCGCACTGTGGGCAGATTGCAGGTTTGAAGCTCGTGCCCATCAACGCCCCTGCCACACTGATGTGAACGTTGTAGGACAAAGATCAGAAGTGATGAGGTTCGCAGCTGAGCCGGTGAAGGAGAGGGAAAATGGCGACGCCTTTTAAATAGTTCCAGGTCAGGTGCTCCAGGCCCATGACAGCGGCTCAGAACCTGTCCACCTGGCACAAGCCCTGGATAAAACTGTCTAGCGACACCCCTCGGCCTTGTTTTCAGATTTACTACCTTTAACACTTGTTTTTTGTATTTCAGGCTGCAAGATTACAGAAGAAATGAATCCATGCTTGTTATAAGCTCATTGACGCTTGTATTGTCAATTCTATGTATCAGTTCACCTTTCAGAAATCTCCCAAACGATGCCACCAGGGCTGTGGAGTCTGAGTCGGAGTCGTCATAAAATGGAGCGACTCCCAAAATATATAATTAATTGGTCCAGTTAGTTCGATGCAAAGAGCAAGAGGAATTGGGTGCGGCCAGTGCTACTGCTCCCATATCTTCAGCCTCATCACACGAGGAGTGTAATTGATGACATGTAGCAGGCAAAGTGCTGCCACAGGGGTAAAGATTCCGCTCCCATGGAAAACAGATTTCAGCAAAATTTTTCACCTGCTTTCAAAGAAGTAGAAGAGTTCAACCATTCATCAAAACTGACTGTGGCTGAGGCAATTCCTTTATACCCTGATATTGTTAGAGATGTTGCCCCTGTGGTCACCGCTTTGCCCCAACCCAAGTTAGTATAGAGAGGCCGCTCTCTAGCCTGGAAAGAATGAGATCAGATGTGAGGTAATGTATGCAGGATCTGATGGAGGCAATATTATTTCTCAGAACAAATTCAGAGACTCCACAAGTGTTCCTGCAGTGTTTTGCATATTTACACTTTTGTTTGTGTTCTAAATTCGTATCCAATAAATATATTTTACACTGACAAGCAAAAGAGTAACACTGTTGTGAACTCGTGACTTTCAGGCTCCATATCTCACCATCCACTACAGCTTGGTGCATGAGGCTACTGTAATTTTATATACACTCATCTTACATCTTATACATAAATTTGACTTGCAAGTATTTAGCATCTGCTTAGTTCTGCAGATTCTTTCCTGTAACTGCGTTGTTACTGTTTTGCTCCTAAAAATCAAAATGTTAATTTTTATTATTTTGTTAGTATTTGGTAAATCCACCTTTTGGTTTTCAATACTGCCTGAATCCTTCTGGGCTCTGGATCAGATTCAAGCACATCTTGACCAAAATCTGAACCCAGGTCTCTTCTACACATTCCCAATGTTGGTGCAGACTGGACTTGGATACAAATACAGCTTTTTATTCAACACCACCCAGAAGTGTTCAAAAGATCAGAACATTGTTACCTTTTTGGTTGTCGGTGTCTGTTCTACCTAAATAGCTTGATTATTGTATCATAAGGTGATAAACGGCCTGATGTTACCATTTTACTACAGTAAAGTTATCACTTAAACATGCGCTTTGTATGAGGGAGTCAGGAGTCGGAGTCAGGAGTCGGGAGTCGGAGGTTTGGGAAACTGAGGAGTTGGAGTCGGGGCTTTGGCTTGCCAACTCCACAGCCCTGGATGCCACACACATGAATTGGAATAAATTGGACATAGCAGCCTTTTTATTTATATATAAAACAAATACAAAGATTAAACAGAGCTAATAGCGAGGTTCTTGAAGTCCCAAAACTTATTAAAAAGTCTTTGCGCACCCCTAAAACTATTACCTCTAGATGATGAGCATTGGCTCAGAGACACCAAATACTTTTACCGTAAGGTGCTCAATCTAAACCCCAAGCCCTCCATGGGTCAGAGCACATCTTAAATACCCAGGGGCCATTTCACCAGGTCTGAAATCCCAATTCTCAAAAACCAGAGGAGTCCAGCCCCCACCATGGAACAAACTAGCCTTAATGTCCACCGACTCCAAAGACCCAAAGTATTAATGTGTTCCCATCTGGTTATACTTCATTCGCATAAAATTACCCAATCGTTTATGACATCGCGACCTCATGTGATGTCATAATCCCGAAAAAAAATTGGGGTCACACAGTGACCACAGTGTCAGTCTCTCTGCTGACTTTCATTATGGAAGTGTGTAATAAGGTTGGAGAGGATACCAATGGCAAAGAAACAACAGAAAATCAAGGCAGGCGAACGTCAGTTTACAAATGTTGCTGAGATGGAGGACCTGAATGAGAAGTACGAGAATGGAGATTGGCTTCCTGATGATGTGGAAATGAAAGAGCTTCCAGGGGCCAAATTAACCATCATGGCCGCAAACCCATGGAAGAGAAAGTGGAAATCTTAAAAACATCTGCTGTTCGGACCCCTTTTACCATCTTCATATGAGGTAATGCCGTCCATTGATGATCTCCTCACCTCCGAACTGTTCTACAGCAATCCGGACATTTTTATTCTTATTTTGTTGTAGTCATCACTCAAACATCGTGGCCTTTTCCACCTAGACCATCTGAAATTCTGTGAGTTTTCCAACCCCCTGGAAGAGAAAGTGGACATCTTTAAAACATCTGCTGCTCAGGGTCCCTTTTACTATACTCAGATAAGGTACTGTCACGACAAGGGAGGTGCAGTGAGCCCTAACTGGAACCCAGCCCACTGTACCTGCCTACTTGATGTGCTGCCCTAGGCGGCAGACGGCAACTGGGCGACAGTCCCTGCGCTGTTAAAGTGCTAGGGCCGTCAGAAGGAAGAATAGTCAGACAGTCCGGGTAAATATCAAATAGGAACACCAAAGCCACAAATCAGAACCAGAGGGATAAACGTAAACAAGCCGAGGTCAAGAGCCAAACGGAAGCGAAGCACAAAATCAGGAGACAAGCCGGGGTCAGGAAATCAAGCCGAGGTCAGGTACACAGATAAGCAAAACACAATAACTGAACAAGAAACACAAGGTAGCCAGGAATATCACAGGCACAGCAGTCAGCTTTCAGGGAGTTTAAATGGGATTCCTGGATACCGCCCCTGCAGCTGATTGGAACGGCCTCCGGGTCCTCCCATTGGCTGGTGCACTCGCCCCCTGTCAGGAATGGCTTGGCCCCTGTCACTCACAGAGCTGTCAGCAGCAAATGTATCAGGGAGGGAGCGCACATCAGCTGTTGCAGCCTGTCTGCAGTCTGAGCACAGCTTAGCCCTGACAGTACCCCCCCTTTTAGGAGGGGCCACTGGACCCTTCCCTGGTCTGGGTTCTAACTCCCCCTCTATGCGAACTGGAGAAGGAGGCCTAGAGGGCGGAGTCACAGGCTGAATATACCTCTTACGAAGTGCAGGACGGGACACGTTATGTATAGAGAGAGAAGAGGGTCATTTCAGCCGATAAGCCACCGGGTTAACCACCTCCTGAACCACATATGGACGTTCAGGTACAGGTGGAGGGCATAGTTCACCAGGAGGATGAGTTCTGGGAACCTTAGCCCGAGCATCGACTTCACAAGATGCCGCATAGGCTTCAACGCTGGCACCACCGCTTCCAGATAGAACATTAGCCTGCACATCAGTATTGCCCAGCATGGTAAGGAGACATCTGTCAACACCGTTGTCCCCACCTGACTAATTTCCCTGAATTCCAGTCAAACACTGGATTATGTTTCTGAAGCCAGGACAGCCCCAACACCACATCAGTGGGCAGCCCCTCCATGATGAATAGAATACACTTTTCAATATGTATGGATCCGACCACCATCTCCAGCTCAGGGGTACAATATTGGATTGCGCCCCGAGCTAGTGGAGTGGAATCAATAGCCACAGCCCCCAGCGAGTCAGATAGCGGTCTACAAGGTAGGCCCAGACGTTTGGCGAAAGACGCATCAACAAAATTAGAAGCTGATCCAGAATCCACAAACGCACTCCCAGAACCAGACAGCGACAAGTATGAAATCTTAACTGGTAGCAGCAACTTTTTAGATACAATAGGAAATACCTGCTCGCCTAGGTGATCTTCCTGCTGACCACCTAGGTGGTGGAGTTTTTTCCGACTGGTCCTCCGTTTGGAGCATTCCCGAATTCTGTGTTCATTTCTCCACAGTAGAAGCACAACCCCTGGATGCGACGAGTAGTCCTACGGTCACTAGCCGGAGTGACAGAAAAAGCCCCTACTTGCATGGGCTCCTCTGGGTTTACGTCGGAAATAACGGGTTTAGGGGTGCCCATGGTGTGGACCACCGGAGGGGAAACCTTTTCCCGACGTCTCTCCCTAAAACGTCTGTCCAGACGAACGGCCAGTGCCATGGCCTCATCTAAAGTACCAGGGGTAGGGTAAGCCACCAATAAATTCTTCACATGGTCAGCTAACCCTAATCTAAAAATGGCATTGAGAGCTGTGTCGTTCCACCCAGACGGAACGCACCAGCGACGAAATTCGGAGCAAAACTCCTCCACAGTCTTTTCACCCTGCCTCAAGGTGGTCAGGTGGTCAGCTGAGCCTCAGCCACAGCTTCCCTATCTGGGTCATTAAGGAGTACCCCTAAAGCGGCAAAGAACCTGTCCACAGAAGACAGTTCAGGTGGTCATGCGGTAACGAAAATGCCACTCCTGGGGGGACCCTGCAGTAAATAACAATTCCCACCCTTTGTTCCTCATTCCCTGAGGTAAGTGGGCGGAGCCTGAAATACAGGCGACAACCCTCTAAATGCCACAAAGCCTCACTGTTACCTGCAAACCTGTCAGGCAACTGGATAGGGGGTTCCACAGGAGGGGAAGGTAATGCAGGGACCCTCTGACTTGGGGTAGCTTCCTGTTGTTCTACCCTCAGTGCAAGACCTGGACTAGCTGGGTTAGCCCCTTTCATCTGCTTTTACCAGAGCTGTCATGGGGTCCATAGGAGGGTAGAGCAGTTAACGGTTTTCGGCCTGTGATAATGTCCGTCAAGGGAGGTGCAGTGAGCCCTAACTGGAACCCAGCCCCCTGTACCTGCCTACTTGACGTGCCTGCCCTAGGCGGCAGACGGCAAACAGGGCGAAGTCCCTGCGCTGCTAAAGTGCGGGGGGCCCTCAGAAGAAGAATAGTCAGACAGTCCGGGTAAATATCAAATAGGAACGCCAAAGCCACAAATCAGAACCAGAGGGATAAACGTAAACAAGCCGAGGTCAAGAGCCAAACGGAAGCGAAGCACAAAATCAGGAGACAAGTCGGGGTCAGGAGAACAAACCGAGGTCAGGTACACAGATAAGCAAAACACGATAACACAAAGAACAAGAACCACAAGGTAGCCAGGAATATCACAGGCGCAGCAGTCAGCTTTCAGGGAGTTTAAATGGGATTCCTGGATACCGCCCCTGCAGCTGATTGGAGCAGCCTCTGGGTCCTCCCATTGGCTGGTGCACTCGCCCCCTGTCAGGAGTGGCTGGGCCCCTGTCACTCACAGAGCTGTCAGGAGCAAGTGTATCAGGGAGGGAGCGCACATCAGCTGTTGCAGCCTGTCTGCAGTCTGAGCACAGCTTAGCCCTGACAGGTACAGTAAGTTCCGTCCACTCATGATCTTCTCGCCTCTGAACTCTTCTACAGCTGGACATGTTTTTTTGTTGTTGCAGTCATTGCCCCAACATTATGGCCTTCTGCTGCAAGACTTAAAGGGGTTGTATCATTTCATTAAATGGCCTTCAGAATAAGAGGACAGTGAAAATAAGCAACTTTGCAATTGGATGTCATTAGCAAAGCTGTCTTGTTCTCACAGTATTCCTTATCTTCGTTTTCTGTAAACAAACTTCTCCAGTGCCGGTCGATAGTCGGATCCCAGCTCCTTGTATTTCATTACCTGAGGGCTCTACTAATTTACATTCTGTTCTGCCCCTGGACGGCGGTATTCATGGAGCTTGCATTCCTGCCTCTCACTCAGAATTAAGGGCCGACAACAATTTCACCCTATACAGCTAGCTGCCTCCTCATTGACACTGCAGCTGTCTCTATAATCAGAAAACAGCAGAATTGTGCCACGGTGCCTTAATGCTCCTGCATATAAGGGTCCGACAAAAATTTCACTCTATACAGCTAACTGCTCCTCATTGACACTGCAGCGACTGCTACAATCAGAAAAAGCAGAATTGTGCGTCGGTGCCTTATGTAAACATGAAGGGAGACGGATCTGTGCTCTGGATGGATTCAACTGTAGCAAACCTCCAGCTGTGAAAGATCAGTGCTGAGTTCATAGAAGACTGTTTAGACTGACTGCAGGCCTGTGGTATGTAAACAGCTCTTACAAAATAAGACTGCATGGGGAGAGGGCAGTGATATGTGGAGGGGGTGGGCACTGGAGCCAGCATGAACAGTGAAGGGGGGATGATGTCATCCCCTTCAGTTAAGAAACCCCCCGCTGGGAGGGGAAGAAACACCCCTGGATTTCAGGAAGTGAGAGCATCAAGCTTCAAGAGAACAGTCCAACTGAAGAAGCGATACATCCCCTTTAAGCTTTAAACCTGTGATGCACTGAACGGAACCGAGATCCGGTAACTCTGACACTTATTGCTGCATATTCCTCTTTTCCTTGTGTTGAATGTGTTGTGGATTTCATACACAGCTGTGCTTATTTCTGTCGCTCGGCTCTGTCACAAAAGCAGAACAACAAAAATTATTCTGCACTAATTATTTCACCATATTTTAGGGAAAGTCAGTGGAAGTTAGAAACAGAATATCACCAATGTCAACTCAGCCTAGTATTATTATTATTATTTTTAGTTTCTAGAATCCAATTACAATTAATGTGAAAAATGTGCTCGGGCCCTTCTACCATTCTCAGATGAGGTAAGTGCCGTCCACTGATGAGCTCCTCACCTCCAAGCTGTTCTACAGCCGTCTGGATATTTTTCATTTTTGTGGCAGTCATCACTCCAACATTGTGGCCTTTTCCACCTGCTGGGCTGGGAAATTCAAGCTGATGCCTAGGACAAAGCTGAGATCTGGTAAGTCTGACATCTTTGGCTCCTTCTTCTTCTTCTTTTCTTTGTGTTAAAGGGGTTGTCTCACCTCAAAGTTTCATAGGATGTGTGAATGAAATAATGCTGCTTGGCTCTGTCACTTCCTGGTCAAGCTGTCTGTAATTAGTATTTGAGCTCTGGGTATTCAGACTTCTCCGTTTATTAATCTAGATTTGCTAAATTACCTTCTCTGAGGTCCGGAGAAGCTTCTGAGCTAATGTAAACAGTAGAGTAATTAGTCTTTTGTCTGAAAGATCAGATAACACACAAGCTCTCACTGTCCTGAGTTCTGTGCTGCCCCTACCTGTGTGATGACATCACTGCCTGCTATCAGATAGAACAAACAGCAGGGGATAAGGAGTACACAGGTAACTTATACTTGCTAAAAACACAGAGGGTAGATATAGCATTGGATTGAATAAACTGAACTGACACTTGCTACTTTCTACAGTAGGGTTCAATGTTCCTGCATCTGAGTGATTCCCCTCAATGTTACGGCCCTTAACAGCCGAGGTAGCTGCTAGGCTAGGATTAAGGCCATGTTCACACGGCTTATTTTGCTGTGGTTTTGGACGAGGTTTTCCTCGCCCAAAACCTCACCAAAACGTCTCCAAAACGCCCCCAGTTCATTTAATTGATTCCTATGTAAAACTTCGTTGTAGTACACACACAACGAAGTTTTTACACACTTCTTTGGAAGCGCTGACAATGAAGTGTCTTGTTAATTTTTGAAACGTATTTTAGGCAAATTTTTCGGCGCGGTTTTTGCAGCGTTTTCCGTGCGGTTTTTGTCCTGGCTATTAATTTGTATGGGTGAAAACCTCGTCGTAAACCTCGCCCAAAACCTCACGAGAAACACCTCTAAAACCTCTTCTGAAGAAGTGTGTTTCAGGTGAGGATTTGGGAGCAAAAACGCTCCGAAAACCTCGTCCAAAACCATGTCAAGATAAGCCGTGTGAACGTACTGTGGCAGAGTGGCTAAGAGTAGTTGCCTGTTTCTGCCATTAGGTGGAGTCGTCCTGGTAGAGACGTGCCACCAAGAGCTGGCGCTTGGTGGGGGGAGCCAATGGTTATGTGTCCCGCAACACTAGGTTGCTGACAGCTGTATGTAGCTGGCTGGAATCCAGCTAAATTTTGGGTTGGCCCTTTCCCCCAACAGCTGCAGATGGGTGGGTGGCTGTTCCCGCGTCCCAGGTCCTCCAGGTTCCATGTCGGGTTTTGGGCCCGTCTCTGGATGGCTATAAAAAGCCTGTCTCTCCAGGTGATTGGGGGGCGTGGCCTGCTACCTGGAGGTTGGAGCAGCAGAGCTAAGGAGAGAGCTCTGGTCCCCCAATAGGCTGAGGGAAGCCTATACTGTTTGATGAGTGCTGAGGTGCGTTGGTGGTACTGGACGCTAGGTCCAGGCCACGTATAGAGAGGGACTAACGTGTTTAGTCAGTGGCCAGACGGCCTGAGGTTTTTTATTTGTATTGTTTGCTTCTGTCATGCCTTAACAAAGCTGGTTGAGGCCAGTTTGAAAAAACCACCCAAGATTGTTCTACCAAGGACGGCGATCCCAAAAAGCAAAGCAAGAAACCCCCGAGACGGGCCAAGATGGCATCTCAGAGCTAAGCGGCAGCTTACAATACCCTAAGAAAATGCTCCAATATATTTGTATTAGAAGCTTTAATGGTGCAGAAAATAACTGCTAAGAATCTGATACTGCTCCTGTTCCTTTATTCCCAGGACCAATGGTGAAGTGAGAAAAAAGATTGGCATATGCTGGTTCCTGGATGTGAATATGGACCATACTTGTGATGGCAAATCCCTTTTGGAAAGTTTCTTTGATCCTGGTCACTACTAAATTTGTGAATTTTCTTCATTGTGATCATCGCCAAGACAGACCGACTGGTGAAGACTGTAGTGAATTTTTTTTATAGAAATGTGGATAAACTTGGAGCTATCAAACTGAACTCAAGATATTCAACTCTTGACAGTTTATAGACATTGTTTTTATGTAATGACACTTTTTAAAAATTATTGTTTATATTTTT